>OZ057405.1:29460880-29592532 GCA_964056735.1 Allodiplogaster pararmata
GCGTAACTTCGAGGTACATGGACCGAAGCATCCTGCGCGCATCTCGCGAAGACGAAACACACTGCTACAGACATTCAAGCTGTCATATCAACGCCCGCGACTCCTGATCCTTCAATATGTTCCATCAAACGCCGTTTGCAAGCCGCAGGACTGAATGGAAGGTGGCCTGCAAAGAAGCCTTTCATCAGCGAAAAAAATCGTAAAGTTCGATTTCAGCAAAGGATCACCTCAGTTAAACACGCCGTGAGTGGTCTCAGATTGTTTGGAGCAATGAATCCAAGTTTAATATGTTCTGCAGTGACGGTCTGAGGTGGGTAAGACGTCCAGCGGGCAAGCGTTTCCTGCCGCAGTACCAGTCGCTCACAGTCAAACATGGCGATGGTTCTGTGATGGTCTGGGGCTGTTTTTCCGCCAGTGGCATGGGTCCACTGAGACGTATTTTCGGAACTCTCAATCGTTACAGCTATGAGAACATAATGGAATGCACTATGCGCCCTTGGGCCCTCTCCAAATTCGGTCGTGGGTTCACCTTTCAACAAGATAACGACCCGAAACATCGATCTCAGCACGTTCAGAACTGGTTTCGCCGTTGACATGTGGATGTTTTGGACTGGCCGAGCCAGTCTCTCGATTTGAACATCATCGAAACTTTATGGGAACATTTGCAAAGAAAATTGGCGGGAAAAACATGCAGAAATGCGAATGAAAAGTTTAAGCAGATAGAGGAGGAATGTAAGGCGATTTCGCAGGCAACCATTGACTCTTTCATTGATTCTATTCCTCGTATATGTCAGGCAGTCATTGACTCCAAAGGACATGCCACCAAATACTAGAATATTTGTTTTAATACTTCGAAAAAATTTAACATCTCTATAAGCACTTTTTACTATTTTCATTTTTTTCACGAATAAACTCAATAAAACATTTTCCAAAGTTGTTATATCACTCGAAAGTGAATTTGGCTTCAAAGAATCTATCTGAAAACTTGAGCTTCATTCTTTTTTTTGAAAAAAATTATGTTCAATAATTCAATATATCATGACATTTTGAGCGGTAGTGTACATATATAGTATTGTACAAAATTCTATCAAAAAAATCACTTTTTGAACCGAACTTCGCAAAATCGGTCATATTCTCTTCATCTTTCCATTTTTTCTGTAAGTTTCATAAAATTACATATATGTATAAATACATATGTGCTATAGTTATGATAAAATGTCTGCTCCAAAATAAACCAAACTCATTTGCACCAAAACTGAAATTTCCCAAATTTTCTAATTTTGACGTAAAATTAAGTTTTTTTTGTGTGGCTACACTTAATAATTTTGTTCGGAAATGAATCGTCTTTTCAACTAACTTTTCCGTTATCTTATGTGAAATGCATGGTTTGAATTTCAAACTACTGGATACAAAATGGAAAAAGTTATCTACGAAAAACGAAAACTTGATAGAATTCGTTGCTACGCACTGTATATATACATGTATATTTTTTTAACATTTGTATAAATATATATGTTTTCACCCACACTTTTCAATACCAAAAAAGGCATGACAGACAAATAAAAGTGCATGTAAGAATACAAAGCACATGTGGAATCATCCGAAAACAACAATCACAATAAGAGAAGAAGAAAAGTTCCTTGAATTAAGAAAATTCTCTTCATTTTTGAATTTCTTTTCAATATGTAGCTTCTCGGAAAAATCACTCATTCGCACTCACAACTTCAATTGGTAGCTCAGATATTCAACGTGCCAACCGCAAAGAAACAGTTAAACCGTGCTGCTTTTTTGTTGTTGTTTTTATAAATAATCCGTGTAAGTAATCCGTGTATTATAAGTAATCCGTGTATGTTCACGCGTTTTGAGAACAAATTGAAAACATTTTCACTGCCTTTAACTGATCTTTCATTCATTTTTTGCAATAATCCTTCTCTGAAACAACGGGAACAAATATATTATTACCAATTGATCTTGATAGCTAGGGAGAGCTCAGGGATGGTCTTTTATTCGGATAGCATCTATAATAAACGATACGAGTAAATTATCGTAGAACTCTTTCTATAATATTTATGTTTTTTTAAAAATTGATATTCATAGTGACCCGATGTACTTTTTTCAGAACATTCAACCAGTCTGGGTAGCACATTAGTTTATGTTTCAGAAATTTGATGCTGGAGTCAAACCAGTAATCTCACAGCTTATTCAGATACACTTTTGATATGTGTCTTGCCTTGTTGATGCGTTTTTAAGAAGAAAAGGACTTCGAACGTTTCGCTTTATAAAAGCATCATCAGCAAATGGAATTACCTAAACACAACGGTGAGCACAGCAGAAATAAGTTTTTTTCTATACCATTCATCTCTGATGCCTTCACTAGAGATATTCGCTGTGCTATTTGTGAACTAGGATTAGACGATGTTGAAGTTTTAGAGAGGTCGCCGGCCTCCCTTCAGACCTTGTTATGTAGAAATCGCAATAATGACCGTCTTTGCTACGATACAGAAACATGCATTTTCTGCACAGACCGTCCAGTTCATACCAAAGCCACGGAACATATACGTGCTACTAAGAAGCCAAATGTCCCCTTCCTACGCAACTAATGCCTTTTCCCAGCACGTTCTTGTTTCTCATCCGGATGAAACAGTTGTACTCACCGGTTCTATTCTGCATGTGGTAACTAATGTGGTACGCCGTATAATTAATGAGGCCTTGTTGATTGATACTCACTAAGCTGACCTTAACCACAAGAGCGAAATGGCAGAAGAGCTCTCTCATATTTCCCTCCTACCTCTTCATTAGGATCATGTTTTGATCCATTTTGTATTGTTTTGATCCATATTATATTTTGTTTTTTCCCCTCGTATTATTTCTTCGGTGGTTTTTTAATTGTGTTTTATATCAAAGCCACCTCTTCTGGCTGTATCACCATTACTTGGTTCGTTATTTTATTTTGCTTTGTATTTGTTATTGTTATCTTTTCTGATACATATTTCTGCTGTGCTCACCATTGTGTTTAGGTGATTGTGTTTTATAAAGCGAAACGTTCGAAGTCCTATTCTTCTTAACAACGCATCAACAAGGCAAGACACAGATTAAAATGTATCGTTTACTGGATTCTCAATCCAATGCATTTAACTCAGCACAAATTGTTCATAGGCTTATTTAGATATTTCGTGGTTCTATATCCAAAAGAAATTTTCTGAAACGAGGAACAACAGAGGACAGTCTTCCTCTAGTCAGCTTGAACACATAGAGAGGGCTTATGGACAAGATAATTTCGCCTCGTATCACAAGAACAGCGAATACGATGTCTACAAATCACTGGCATACGCTTATACTAATAGCAAAGATCAGGTTGGATCACTCTATCGGCATACAAAGGCGATTATTCTATGACTTTTCTATGTTTTCTATCGACTTATGAAAACATCTACGACGAAGAAATCTACTTATGAAAACATCTACGACGAAGAAATCTACTTATGAAAACATCTACGACGAAGAAATCTACTTATGAAAACATCTACGACGAAGAAATCTACTTATGGAAACATCTACGAGGAAGAAATCTACTTATGAAAACATCTACGACGAAGAAATCTACTTATGAAAACATCTACGACGAAGAAATCTACTTATGAAAACATCTACGACGAAAAAATCTACTTATGAAAACATCTACAAGGAAGAAATCTACTTATGAAAACATCTACGAGGAAGAAATCTACTTATGAAAACATCTACGAGGAAGAAATCTACTTATGAAAACATCTACGAGGAAGAAATCTACTTATGAAAACATCTACGACGAAGAAATCTACTTATGAAAACATCTACGACGAAGAAATCTACTAAAAACTTGATTTACTTCCTCTAGTTTCGAACTTCTGCTTTGCTAGAGGGATACCGAACCGGGACTGTGAATTCTTTTATAAAAAAAGAACATACATACATAGATCTCGTAACATCTTAAGAAGACATCAAGTTTTTCAGAAGAAAGAGATCCGAAAGTTTAAAAAGAAAGTTCCCAACAATTTCTTGACTTCTGTAACAACAGGAACTTAGAAACTCAAACGACTATGGAGTACTTGTTCATATCATTGACGAACAATTTGACAAGAGAGAGGCTCGAGAGAATGTTTTTTTTAAAAATGCATAATGAATTTAGAAATAAAAAAGGCCCAAAACACTTCCTTGAGGGACGTCGTTATTAACTTTTCTTGAGGAATTTATAATTGCTTTCTGGCCGAATTCTTCAGCACACGGCCGTCAAATGTTGTTCTTTGAAAATTCATTTTAATAAAGAAATAAAATATTCACGAATTGCATTCTGCTAATCGAGATTGTTCCATATGTGTCTCGCCGGAACGATCACAGACGTGGGTGAAGGTTAGAACTACGAAATGGAAATGGGCAATCCCGTCGAACTACCACACTTAAGAAGCTTTAAAACTTGAAGCTGTTTTCTAAAAACAGCACGGCAAAACCAACAAAAAACTACATAATTTTCAGATCTCAATTATGAATGATGATGATGATGTCAAGCTAACTTTTTAAAAAAAACAATGAATTAGATCGGAACGTTTAAAGGGTAATGTAACTCTACTCCGGAACCACTGCAGAGGTTATAGAATTCATCATGACGCTGAAAATGCATACTTACATTTGGCCTCGCTCTGGCAGAGCAGAAGGCTTCTCAAATATAGACCAAGTTGTGAATGTTTGCCTCTGTAAAAT
Organism: Allodiplogaster pararmata; assembly: GCA_964056735.1. Lineage (NCBI taxonomy): Eukaryota > Metazoa > Nematoda > Chromadorea > Rhabditida > Diplogasteridae > Allodiplogaster > Allodiplogaster pararmata. Next base: position 29,465,618 of record OZ057405.1, read on the forward strand.
TACTATTTTTTCATACTGATAAGGAGTTCTTTCATTCGTCTCCCTCCGTGAACGGTTGCTCCCCGCACCGTCTCTTCCCTCGTCTGTGAGAATCCTTTCCCGAGAAGATTTGGCGCTCCGGGATCGTAGCGCCATCATGAGCGACAGAAGATGGAGGGTTGGTCCCCAATTCCTAAGGAAGGCAGAGAACGCTGAGGAGTGGAGTCGTCACATGTCGCAACAGATCCCATAATCGATGATGTTATATCTCCGATGTGGCTTGCTGATCTTGATAAAGCGTTTAAATTGAAAATTGAAAATGGATAAGGAGTTATATTCATATATCTGATAAACAGGTGAGAATGTATGTGGAATAAGTTATTGTGAACAATTGCATGACTAAAAGCACGGAGCAGGTGTGAAATATGATACAATTCAAGATGACTAAAAGCACGGAGCAGGTGTGAAATATGATACAATTCAAGATGACTAAAAGCACGGAGCAGGTGTGAAATATGATACAAATCAAGATCACTAAAAGCACGGAGCAGGTGTGAAATATGATACAATTCAGGATGACTAAAAGCACGGAGCAGGTGTGAAATATGATACAAATCAAGATGACTAAAAGCACGGAGCAGGTGTGAAATATGATACAATTCAAGATGACTAAAAGCACGGAGCAGGTGTGAAATATGATACAAATCAAGATTCATACCATCGCATAATACTGTTAATACGAAATGAGAGCATTTGGAGTTCTCATGTCCCCTCATTTTCTGGTTTGGATTTTTTTCTATTTGCTTTTTTTTCACTCTGAGCACTCTTTCGCTGACAAAAGAAAATTTTTCATGAACTAATTTTGCAGAAACATCACTTTAAAAAAAAGATTATCAATTCAAGTCGCACCCGAAACTTGGCGTCATTCTTCTTTTTATCGTCATAAAGATGTAAGTTGTTTTTGAAGGTAAAAAGCTGTTCCACGCATGATCGATCACTAAAAAAAATTCAGCGGAGAATCAACCTCTTCCTATCAAAACTTAGGTATATGTTTTTTTGCATAATTTAAAAAAAAGACTTTGTGTTCTAAAACTTTAAAACCTCTTTGTTAGAAGGTGAGTGATTTTTTTCTCAGATTCAATATTTTTCTGAAGCCATGTCTAGAAGTACGCAGCTAGTCAAGACCAAGAAAGCCTAAGATGATGCTTCGAATACGTCCAAGCAGAGGTTCTATGCAATTGCCCGACAAATGGGTCGTCGTAGATCAGTACTTTCAACTACCTTCGAAAAAGTTACAGAACGAAGGAGATTATCAGTGTTAACATTTCTCTACAATCTTGCTGTTATGGAACGTCGCCTCGTCATTTTTCCGTTCACCGCAGTCACGTCTCCGCACAAAATCACAGCGAAATTCTTCGAGAAATCCCGATAACTAAAACTTTTTTGTGATTATTCACTGCATAACTTTATATCTTACATGCCAGTGAAACAATAAAGCTCTTCGGCTTCGTTAACAGTGCTTCCGAACGCAGTGGTCGTCAGCACATAGTCTTACAAAGTTTCTGTTTTGGAGAAATGGAATGATTCAAAACAAAATTTTGAATGGTGTTAAACAGAAAAAGATTCATCGAGCGATTTTCGGATAAGTCACTCGAGTTTTCCGACCTTACTGAAAAAAATGTGGGTACGACCGAGTTCCAATATCTATACAACAAAAGTTTTTTGAGCATTCTAAACTTTTCAGGTCCCCTCATATTTCAGCTGCTTCACGTTACTACTGGTGGAACAAAATTTTGTGAACTACTGTGTTCCAAGCGTTGTGCGAGCGCTCTAAACACATAATTTGAGGGACATGACTGTATTGAAATGTATTCATGCTTTTTCACAAGCAGCTGCTTGGTTTTCTCGAGAACGTGCCTGAATTTTGATAGTTTCCCAGAGAAAAAAGTTCCCAGTTCCATATTTCATGACGCAAAAGTTATGAAGCCACCTAATAAAACAGTCACTCAGAGCTAAAGCCAGCTGAAGCCAGCATTCAGAGTTAAAGCCAGCATTATCTATACGTCAATATTACTAGAGCTCTTCAAAGTCTGACCCACAATTCATCGATAAGATCTCCAGTACTGATCAAAAGCCTTAATCTAAGTTTTTCATGCTACAAAGTATCCTCCAGGAGCACGAGTTGACCCTACGTGTGAAGAAACGGCGAACTTTTACGATGAAACAAAACAAGGAGTCGAGAACACGCCCACTGCTCAGCACGGGACGCGCTCCTTTTTTTTATTCCATTACAGACCCTTGAAAACGACTTTTTATCAGGACTTCATGGTATCGTAGTGCATGCTGCGAAAAGTGATGCAACCATGACGAAACATAAATGTAGTTATTGCATTTTGAAAGTAGTACACGGTACTGTTTCAGAACGAACTAGTTTTCATGCCTATAGCGTAGTGTTGTCAATATCTTTAAACTGACATACGACTTTTAACCCATCAGGAAACATAATAATCTGAGTTTCTTACTGACTTTTACGCTGAAACTCGTTCAAAAAAACAGAAAGATTCTTGTTAATGTTGTACATGTCTTTAACAGCTCACAAGTGCAATGAAAACTCCTAACTTGTAATAAAACATGAGTTACAGAAAAACCATAATTTTTCAAAAAAACAAAATTCTAGATTCTGAACCAGATCAAGATTACCAGATCAACGTCGCTCAGAATGCATAAAATGGTTACTTAATCACTCGACTGCTTATCGCAGGGGAACCGCTCATATTGATAGTGGAGCGCGTGTCGAAAGTGGAACGAGTCGGTACGGTTCTTGAGGTTTGAAGTTTTAAGTTTTATTACGCAAAGTATTTTGAAACATAACGTGTTAAAGCAACAAACGTCTTTCGCCCTTCCCTTAACTAATCTGTCTTGGAACGTCAGAGGGAAGATAGAGGGTTTCTGGGCCATAGGGGAGAAGAGGAATTTGGGGGTTCAGAGGTGTTCTCCGATGGGAGTCCCTACGGAGGGATTCGAGTTAGGAAATCGAAAATGGAAGAATTATTGCATACCAGCTGCTCAGAATGACGTAAAAGGGAGAATTACAAGAAGTGGGGAGAGTTGTTACATGACGGCCGCTCAGGAGAATGAGAAAAGGGAAGAATGTTTTTTCGTATAGATTAAATGAAGTTTCTTTTCAACGAATTGCGGATGGAAAAAGTTTTGTTTTTCTTGTGATTTTTCAATCAAGCTTTTCAACGAATTGCGGATGGAGAAAGTTTTGTTTTTCTTGTGATTTTTCAATCAAGCTTCTGGGGTGTGCATAGATTTCCATAATTTAAAAGAGCATGGAATTTAAAAGAGAACTAGGCATTTGAGCGGTCACATATTTTTTTCACCGCAACAGTACAACTCAGTAAAGCTTTGTTGAAAGATAAAGAAGATGAGACTTTTAAAAATTTAGTTTTGTTCTGTTTTAGGGGACAAACGTCATGGTTTATAATTTGCTCTTCACTAGAAACTTGCAAACATACAATTGGTTTTTGTTTAGTGTTACAAGCAGGCTGCTCAATTTGTAAGAAAACATTCCGTGAATGTTTTTTTGGTCAATTTTTACTCGTGAAATTCTTATTCTTCTAGAGCTAATTTTTGAAACACAAAAAAGCTTCCTACCAACGTTGGAATTTTTACGCTTCCAAACATGTTTTTCTTTCTCTAACAAACATCTACAATGAAACAGTAGAACTGAATTGAAAAAGTTTACTTATACAACAAAAGCTGCATTTGTCGGGATTGGGCAAGGGGACTGCAGTGGGCGATGTGAGGCCTTTTCCATTAAAAAAAAAAGTTTTCTGTCTTTAATAGAGTTTTTAACCGAACCAAGAGATTAAGGAATTTAGGTAGTCGTTGCACGAATATTTTTCCTCCCACTACTGCTACACATGTGCAGCCACTCGTTGAACCAGGATAGGTCGGCTCGTATCTCATGGAACGCTAACTTTTACACGGAACGGTAACAAGCGCCAGTAAGATTATGATTTTTAAAAAAAAACATCAAATGAAATCATCAAAATTTCCAAGTTTAAGTAATAACAACAGTCCTCAGAGCTTCGCCATCTTATGTTCAAATAAAGTACAATACTTATCTAGCATGATGAAAGAGCTAAGCCAGTAAGATTTCGACTGGTTATTTTTTAATGAAAGGCTGCTCTCCCTTCCTGCACCTTGGGTTGGAAATGTAACAAAAATAGCTCGGAGCGCAATTATTTTAGCAGCCAGTGTAATGAAGACAACGAAACGAGAAGATTTGATGTCAGAAAGTGAGGTTGAAAGGTTTACGGGACTCAAGCTGGCGACTTGCTGTAATTCTGAGTTGACCGAGTCGAGGCAACTACTTGAGTGTCTGGTTTTCTTCTGCAGCAGCATAACTTGGTACAACCAAGTTGGAAGACCAGGAGAAGAAACCTGGGAAAAAAGGTTTTTTTCAAAGCATAGTATGTTTAACCACAATGTTAGAACTTGAGAACAGAGAGCTTTTTTTCTGAGCATCCATAGAAAAAGAAATTTTTTTAATGAAATAGGAAAACTCTAAATACTTCAGCGAAAAAAACTTTCTTTGCTTTTTCAAGTGTCAGTTCTTTTACAATAAAAGAGAAGGTGCTTCTGTTTCAGTAGTTATTGAAAATGAGGTGCTCCGAAAGGTTTCAATACAGCAAGTTCACTGTGAACTCTGAATGTCAAAGAGTTTGAGCTTATTTTGAGGCAAAACAGTAATATGTGCCTAAATACTTTTAGCCATCACCAAAACCTCATTTATTTTGATACTCCCAATTTACTCATACAATTATTCAAACATATTTTGTTTGAAATTCACATACCCATCAATGGCGTGAGCTGAGCACAATGGAATAGTCCCATTCAAGTAGTAGCACCAGTGTGACTGACAGAAACCAGAGAAGCAGTAGAAGCAGAAGTATAACACGATGAAGTTCACACTCTGGCATAAGCTCTGTGAAAATTTTAATCTGCTCAAAAAGAAGTTCGTTATTTTTTCATACCTTCTGTTTTTACTTGATAATTTTTTTTAAATTGTGAGTTGCTCAGTTATTCAACTCTACAAACATATTATATGAGAAGTACAGGTCTTCCAAGTGTTTCACTTTTTTTGAATTTCCATTTTACTTATAGAAATATTATCCATTTATCTATGCTTTTTCAGTCAGATGTAAATTCTTTCTGTGATGTTAAGAACAAAACCTGTCCCAAAACTATGTTGGGAATAATTTTGGAGCACTACCTGTAAGAAAAAAGATATTTCCTTTTCCCGACGTTTTTTCAAGGTTGTAACATCATTCAATGAATTGGAGTTGACTGCCTGAGAAATTTTTTTTAAAAAACCTTTTAAATTTTTCGGGTTTTCAATTAGAAATTCTTTTTAGTATATTGCACTGAACCGGCCTGATCAGTCTTGAATTTTTTATTCTTCGCCGTTTATTCTTCTTCCTTGTCAACAACGTTATCTTTTTTTGCAAAAAAGGGTCACGGTTTTAGTGAAATAAACGTACATATACATATGTACATAATGTACATTTAAGACGCTGCGATTTTGATTTTTGTCATAAATGTACTTTTCGATGATTTTCGTTTGTTTTATGGCAGATTATCCAAGAAAGCGGGAAAATCATGGCACTTTCACTTTATTTGACAGTGAAAACCCATAATTTCATGGAAAGTCAGTGAAAATAAGACAATTACTATGATTAGAAGATCTAACGCTGCCCTCAAAAGAGCGTTATTTTATGGTGATTGGCACCATTCAATCACATTGAAAAGGCTAATCTGCCTTCTGCCACTGACGAAGGAACTTTTCATTTACCTTTTTATTTAGCCTCTTCAGTGAGAAAAGCGTTGCGGCATCCAGAAGAAAAGAAAACCCAATCAGCGAGGTTCCATAATAGAATTCGGAGTAGGTAGATATCCATTCTCCACACTCATTCGGTGATATCAAATAACTCCAAGATTCTCCATCAAATATCACCCAGCAGTACTCATCTGACACAATGTGACTTCAAATACGTAGTAATTTGTGCAGTTTCTTTTCACTATCTTCTTGCCAGTTTGTCAAAAAAATACAATGTTTGTCATTTCTTCTCGACTGCGTTCGTCTTTATTTGATGGTAACAATTCAATGCTTGAAAGGATCCACGGGGAAAGTGAATATCTCAACGATGCCTCTTGACTATGATAAAGAAGAGCAACACCTCTAAACATTATTTCTAAAAGGATTTTTTGGAGAAAAAAACTACAGAGATATTAGACACTATAAGTCATTTTACATTTCCCAACTATTCTTTGCGTTGCTCAGAAACAAGGTGGGAACATCAGGGTGAATGAATTTCGAACGAAAAGTCATGTATCGGTTAAAAAAATGTTCTGTTCTTGTGCTACCTTGTAATCTGGAGAAAAATTTCTTCTTAATAATCTTCTTACTCTGCGTTAGTTTCACTCAATTTCGGGAGTAATCTTTCTCGCACTAATTTCCGTATCCTAAGATTAGATAAAGACCCTATCCTGTTAAAACCAGGGGCTGCTTCCTGTGTCACTCTCGTGTGTGCGAAGAGCCAGAATGATGCAAGCACAGTACCACAGGTATTGAAATTTTATACTGATAGAAAAAAACTACAGTTAGCATTACTTTTTTTGTACTTTAATTGGCTAAGGAAAACGAAGGTTAATGGTTGATTGGTTTAGTTCGATGATTCAGCGCTTTCTTTTTGAGCCGACCTTTGACACTGAAAAAAAAACGATGGGTTGATTAAAATGATGGAATGCTGAATTGAAGAGGATTAAGCAGCTAACCCCACCAAAAAGGGACGCTATGAAGAACAGCCATGAGGACAATGAATCCAATCGCAATAGCTGTTCGCTTCTTACTGAAGAGCTCGCTTGCCTGTGTGTGATTTAGACAAAAAGTTGGCTGATAATTTTTCTAGAAACTAATTTAGTCTAGCTTTTCTTATCAATGTTTTCTCAAGCAGGCAAAACTGGTATATCCTCATGTACGAACGCAGTGAGGATTATGTGTGATATCAAGAATTTTGTTAGGGAAAAAAGAGGATGGTTCACGTTAAAATGTATTTTTTCATGATTGAACCCTTTGTACACTGTTTATCAAAACGTCTGGAATTTTCTTGTTTTATCTTCTCTTATACAATGTATGTATGTGTGTTCTCTCCTTGAATCAATACATACTTTAAATTTCTAAATACTTCATTTCGAAAACCTGGAAAAGACAGGGCACTCCTAATCCACTGAAATATTCGATTCTGGAATTCAGGTGATTTTTTAAAACTTAAAACGGTAACCTTGAATGGGTAACGCATGCAAATGAAGCGATTCACAGCGGTGACCAAGTGTGTGTACGAGAACGAGGTTGTAGAAAAATACTTGTGTTTGCGCCACGCGTCTGGCGAAGAGCCCTCGGGAAATGGTTGATAAAAGGCTGAAAAATACGAATTCCAAGTTTTGTTGCTGTTAAATGCATCACGCTAAATGCAATCATTCAAGTTTTCCAAAGATAATAAATTATCGGGGATATTACTAACCCCATACATTTGTGGAGAGCACCAGGCGGCAAGAATGATTTCATCGCCAATGTTTCCAATCTAAAAAAAACCCATTATCTTTTCTTTCTTATTCGTACTTGGTCGTCCCGTAGGGTTCAGAGTTTCGAAAAAAGCATCTCACCGTAACTGCATATCAGAGGCGTCTCATCACTCAACCCAAAATTTATCATGCCTTCAACCCCTATGCAGTATTTCCACCCAGTTTTGTCTAAACCTCTGGTTGAAATTTATCCTAAAAATTCTCAGATAAGTGAAGAAGAATACTTAGGATTGAATCTCATCCGGTGGTTTTTTGTCTTCTTATTGGTCTTGAATATCGCAACGTATCTAGTAAAAAGAAAAGCTCAGATTGATCAAGCCACCGCACGGAAAAAATGGTTTGATCAATTTGTCTTCTCTACCAGGCGTCACTGCCTAAAAACTGTGTACCTGAGCATTTGAAGATTCATCAGCCATCTTCGACCTCTGTTCTGTCTTAATTGTGAAATCTGGAGTTATGCTCCATTCACGACGCTTTCGCTTCATGAGCATGCCGTGACTAACGAGAACGAGGCAATTGAGCCTTTAATAAGCACTATCGCACGGAATAGCAATGTGTCACCGTGGTGTAATGGTTAACACGCTCGCTCCCGGACTAGAGGAGAGATGGTTGCATCGGTTCGAGTCCCCCCGGTGACTAGCTTTTTTCCGTGCGGGTGGTTTGATCAATTTGTCTTCTCTACCAGGCGTCACTGCCTTAAAACTGTGTAACTGAGCATTTGAAGGAAAAGCTCACATTGACATACTTCCATTTAGTGAGCCATATTATAACACCATTTCTACCATCTAGTGAACGGTAGAGACGTCATCGAGGTGATAAGTGCCCGGAACAAAAAATGTTTGCTTCAATCCTGTATCATCACCAACTTGAAAAAATTCATCGAATCTATAACAATGTGAGCCTGACAAGTTCATTTACACACTCTGTGTGTCTCATCACAGAGGCTGATTTCCCAGGGTTTAAACTCTTTAAAATCCAAGTAATCTAATCTCGATCGACATGCCGATCGAATAAGACAAAGGGCTCCGAATGCGTTTCGAAGATGCTCGGACCGCCAAATGATGACCAAACCGAGTGAGTTGATAACTATTCCAAAGCAGGATATCTGGAACCAGAATATTTACTCAACTAGGAGTTTCTTACAAACATCTCCACAAAGCTCGTTCTTTTTCAGGCATCATAATGTCGATTCTCATATTATTTCTTAGCTTTTCATAATTTATGAACCATCATAAATGTTCATTCATCATAACATTAGTTCTGATGTTTTTTTCTTCTACAAAACCAAAGCTTACAACAAGGAGGAGGGTCGCGGCCCATACGTCATCGTCGACAGGTTGTGCGGTCTCTTCAGGATTCGGATTGAATTCCTTCAAAGCGTAATTAAAGTTCTATTGGAGAAAACAAATTCATTTGTGATCTACTATGTTCAAATTCTCAGTCACAAAGTTTAAAGGCAGTGACGCCTGGTTGAGAAAAAAAATGATTCATTCATTGTACGGGAAAACGATAACAAATCGGGAGAGGTAGAGAAGAACCATTTCTTATATCTCTGGCATGGAGCTTGAGCGCGTAACCATCAAACGACGGGAGCACGTTGCTATTCCGTGCGAAAATGATGTTCAATTCATTAAATTCAATTCAATTCATTTAAACACTTCGTTAACATTATCATGGGATATTAACGCCATCGCTCAAAAACGTTCTTATCACGAAGTCTTCTCAATTCTCGGCTCAAACGCACTGCAGGGAGTGATCTCTCCATCTTCGTCCAGGACTTCCCCTCTTTTGCCTCGACTCTCTGGTGAACACTAATGTTCCAGCCTTGGCACACCTGCACTCTAGTGTTATTGCTATCCACGCGCACCAGTGTCAGATACTCTTCTAGCATCCATTTACCAGACTTTTCACTCGAGTTCGGTCTCTCACCCAATGGTTAACCCGATGGTTGAGAGGAGTAACTTCAGGCTTTCCATGTGTCTTTGCGCAAAGATAATGCTATATTAAACGGTAAACAAGGCAATTGAAGTGCCTGGATTCTTTCCCGCCCGGTAGACTAGCTTTTCACAGTGCTATAGTTGGATCCAATGTTTTAATATCAAATATAATTTTTAAACTCAATTATTATATTTCCTTGGAGCCAAAAAATCACACTAAGCTAGTGAATTAATGTAGCTATACATACTAAAACATCAAGATCACTAGAAGAACTTTCAAGTCTTCATCATACGTTGTAAAACTTGTATTTTCATCGGGAAGAAAAAACTGAAGACAATTTCATTCATCTTTATTTTCCGGCAAACAAGCTATTGTAGTGGATTTCAAGATTAAAAGGTTGTACTCTTATCAATGCTTTACTGACATAATCAAACGCCGTTTCTGAGGTTTGGGTCGTATTGTTCCCTTCAGTGCCTGCCCGACATCTGGGGACAGAAGACATAGCAATCGAATAGTAAAACAGGAATATGGCGATCCCTGCCATCTTTTCCTCAAGAACTTTTGCAAAATGAGAGAGAAATAGATGTCATGTGATTAATACTTGTACACCGAAATGAATGAATTGAAAGATAGGAGAGATAGAAACAGAGAAAGCTGGAGAATTTTTCAGATTTTGAAATCTAAAATTGAGAATGATATGAACATTTATGTTTGTTTTTTTTCGCGACTAATACCATGGGTGACGGATTTCTCAGGACCAGTTGCAGCTTTCGCCCTCACGCAAGTCAGTTTTCGGCTTCAACATGCTTTAAAAAGGTTTTCGGTCTTGAAAATCCCTCTTCTTCTTTTTCTTATACTGCTCAACCACACTAACAAATGTGGCCGACATCACCTTCCCACCTGCTAAGACAATTATCTGCGCTAAATCCATTACTGACTATTTCCAACCTCTGCCCGACCCATAAATTCATCAGGTAGAGTCAGAACATTAATAATGTTTACGGTTGAAATACAGAGTGGTTCAAACCCACTTCAGAGATTATGAAGATGTGTCATGATTTTAGGTAAAGAATGGCTTGAGGAGAGAAGGGCATCTCAGTGTTTTGATATCCGTTGTAAGATTGTATTTTTTGCCAGAAAGAGAGCACCGGTTTCCAGCAGAGTGTTCTGAGTATGTACTGGGACCAGTTCAGCAATTATTCCTCATTAATTTCACAACATATCGAAGCTTAGGAATCAAGCTATGGGGGGTAAAAACGAAGTTTACATACAGTACCGCTCAAAATGTTATCATTTAAACGCTTTTTGAAAATAACTTTTTTCAAAGATAAAATTCAAAGCTCAAATTTTCACAGAAGTTTTTTAGGGTGTCTGTACCGTACCGGACATCATTTGGAGTAATTTCCTAATTATCTCCAGGAAATACACCAAAATTGGTATATCTTCCATTTTTCAGTTTTTCTCCATTTTTTTTAGTTGATTTTTTTTGTTTTCGAAATTCATTCAAAAAAACTTTGTTTCAAGTCATGGTTCGAACTGTTGGACATCGAAATACGAGTAAAAGCATGCAAGAAGCCGTTGTTGCTGGGGCGAAACAGAGCCGGTCACAGAGCGAGCTCGCCCAGCAGTTCGGGGAAGCTCAGAGCGCTATCTCCCGTATCCTCCGGAATTTTCGAACCCAGGTAAACGAATTTTCTACAACTGAATAACTTTGGAACACAAAAAAATGCAGGGAAGAGTCATCGTGAAGACAAGTTCGGGGAAACCCCGCGTAACTTCGAGGTACATGGACCGAAGCATCCTGCGCGCATCTCGCGAAGACGAAACACACTGCTACAGACATTCAAGCTGTCATATCAACGCCCGCGACTCCTGATCCTTCAATATGTTCCATCAAACGCCGTTTGCAAGCCGCAGGACTGAATGGAAGGTGGCCTGCAAAGAAGCCTTTCATCAGCGAAAAAAATCGTAAAGTTCGATTTCAGCAAAGGATCACCTCAGTTAAACACGCCGTGAGTGGTCTCAGATTGTTTGGAGCAATGAATCCAAGTTTAATATGTTCTGCAGTGACGGTCTGAGGTGGGTAAGACGTCCAGCGGGCAAGCGTTTCCTGCCGCAGTACCAGTCGCTCACAGTCAAACATGGCGATGGTTCTGTGATGGTCTGGGGCTGTTTTTCCGCCAGTGGCATGGGTCCACTGAGACGTATTTTCGGAACTCTCAATCGTTACAGCTATGAGAACATAATGGAATGCACTATGCGCCCTTGGGCCCTCTCCAAATTCGGTCGTGGGTTCACCTTTCAACAAGATAACGACCCGAAACATCGATCTCAGCACGTTCAGAACTGGTTTCGCCGTTGACATGTGGATGTTTTGGACTGGCCGAGCCAGTCTCTCGATTTGAACATCATCGAAACTTTATGGGAACATTTGCAAAGAAAATTGGCGGGAAAAACATGCAGAAATGCGAATGAAAAGTTTAAGCAGATAGAGGAGGAATGTAAGGCGATTTCGCAGGCAACCATTGACTCTTTCATTGATTCTATTCCTCGTATATGTCAGGCAGTCATTGACTCCAAAGGACATGCCACCAAATACTAGAATATTTGTTTTAATACTTCGAAAAAATTTAACATCTCTATAAGCACTTTTTACTATTTTCATTTTTTTCACGAATAAACTCAATAAAACATTTTCCAAAGTTGTTATATCACTCGAAAGTGAATTTGGCTTCAAAGAATCTATCTGAAAACTTGAGCTTCATTCTTTTTTTTGAAAAAAATTATGTTCAATAATTCAATATATCATGACATTTTGAGCGGTAGTGTACATATATAGTATTGTACAAAATTCTATCAAAAAAATCACTTTTTGAACCGAACTTCGCAAAATCGGTCATATTCTCTTCATCTTTCCATTTTTTCTGTAAGTTTCATAAAATTACATATATGTATAAATACATATGTGCTATAGTTATGATAAAATGTCTGCTCCAAAATAAACCAAACTCATTTGCACCAAAACTGAAATTTCCCAAATTTTCTAATTTTGACGTAAAATTAAGTTTTTTTTGTGTGGCTACACTTAATAATTTTGTTCGGAAATGAATCGTCTTTTCAACTAACTTTTCCGTTATCTTATGTGAAATGCATGGTTTGAATTTCAAACTACTGGATACAAAATGGAAAAAGTTATCTACGAAAAACGAAAACTTGATAGAATTCGTTGCTACGCACTGTATATATACATGTATATTTTTTTAACATTTGTATAAATATATATATTTTCACCCACACTTTTCAATACCAAAAAAGGCATGACAGACAAATAAAAGTGCATGTAAGAATACAAAGCACATGTGGAATCATCCGAAAACAACAATCACAATAAGAGAAGAAGAAAAGTTCCTTGAATTAAGAAAATTCTCTTCATTTTTGAATTTCTTTTCAATATGTAGCTTCTCGGAAAAATCACTCATTCGCACTCACAACTTCAATTGGTAGCTCAGATATTCAACGTGCCAACCGCAAAGAAACAGTTAAACCGTGCTGCTTTTTTGTTGTTGTTTTTATAAATAATCCGTGTAAGTAATCCGTGTATTATAAGTAATCCGTGTATGTTCACGCGTTTTGAGAACAAATTGAAAACATTTTCACTGCCTTTAACTGATCTTTCATTCATTTTTTGCAATAATCCTTCTCTGAAACAACGGGAACAAATATATTATTACCAATTGATCTTGATAGCTAGGGAGAGCTCAGGGATGGTCTTTTATTCGGATAGCATCTATAATAAACGATACGAGTAAATTATCGTAGAACTCTTTCTATAATATTTATGTTTTTTTAAAAATTGATATTCATAGTGACCCGATGTACTTTTTTCAGAACATTCAACCAGTCTGGGTAGCACATTAGTTTATGTTTCAGAAATTTGATGCTGGAGTCAAACCAGTAATCTCACAGCTTATTCAGATACACTTTTGATATGTGTCTTGCCTTGTTGATGCGTTTTTAAGAAGAAAAGGACTTCGAACGTTTCGCTTTATAAAAGCATCATCAGCAAATGGAATTACCTAAACACAACGGTGAGCACAGCAGAAATAAGTTTTTTTCTATACCATTCATCTCTGATGCCTTCACTAGAGATATTCGCTGTGCTATTTGTGAACTAGGATTAGACGATGTTGAAGTTTTAGAGAGGTCGCCGGCCTCCCTTCAGACCTTGTTATGTAGAAATCGCAATAATGACCGTCTTTGCTACGATACAGAAACATGCATTTTCTGCCCTTCTGCGAGATCCGGTGTATATTGTACAGTAGGTGCAATATATAAGATATCATGCTCTAGTGGGATGTTTTATATCAGAAACACAGACCGTCCAGTTCATACCAAAGCCACGGAACATATACGTGCTACTAAGAAGCCAAATGTCCCCTTCCTACGCAACTAATGCCTTTTCCCAGCACGTTCTTGTTTCTCATCCGGATGAAACAGTTGTACTCACCGGTTCTATTCTGCATGTGGTAACTAATGTGGTACGCCGTATAATTAATGAGGCCTTGTTGATTGATACTCACTAAGCTGACCTTAACCACAAGAGCGAAATGGCAGAAGAGCTCTCTCATATTTCCCTCCTACCTCTTCATTAGGATCATGTTTTGATCCATTTTGTATTGTTTTGATCCATATTATATTTTGTTTTTTCCCCTCGTATTATTTCTTCGGTGGTTTTTTAATTGTGTTTTATATCAAAGCCACCTCTTCTGGCTGTATCACCATTACTTGGTTCGTTATTTTATTTTGCTTTGTATTTGTTATTGTTATCTTTTCTGATACATATTTCTGCTGTGCTCACCATTGTGTTTAGGTGATTGTGTTTTATAAAGCGAAACGTTCGAAGTCCTATTCTTCTTAACAACGCATCAACAAGGCAAGACACAGATTAAAATGTATCGTTTACTGGATTCTCAATCCAATGCATTTAACTCAGCACAAATTGTTCATAGGCTTATTTAGATATTTCGTGGTTCTATATCCAAAAGAAATTTTCTGAAACGAGGAACAACAGAGGACAGTCTTCCTCTAGTCAGCTTGAACACATAGAGAGGGCTTATGGACAAGATAATTTCGCCTCGTATCACAAGAACAGCGAATACGATGTCTACAAATCACTGGCATACGCTTATACTAATAGCAAAGATCAGGTTGGATCACTCTATCGGCATACAAAGGCGATTATTCTATGACTTTTCTATGTTTTCTATCGACTTATGAAAACATCTACGACGAAGAAATCTACTTATGAAAACATCTACGACGAAGAAATCTACTTATGAAAACATCTACGACGAAGAAATCTACTTATGAAAACATCTACGACGAAGAAATCTACTTATGGAAACATCTACGAGGAAGAAATCTACTTATGAAAACATCTACGACGAAGAAATCTACTTATGAAAACATCTACGACGAAGAAATCTACTTATGAAAACATCTACGACGAAAAAATCTACTTATGAAAACATCTACAAGGAAGAAATCTACTTATGAAAACATCTACGAGGAAGAAATCTACTTATGAAAACATCTACGAGGAAGAAATCTACTTATGAAAACATCTACGAGGAAGAAATCTACTTATGAAAACATCTACGACGAAGAAATCTACTTATGAAAACATCTACGACGAAGAAATCTACTAAAAACTTGATTTACTTCCTCTAGTTTCGAACTTCTGCTTTGCTAGAGGGATACCGAACCGGGACTGTGAATTCTTTTATAAAAAAAGAACATACATACATAGATCTCGTAACATCTTAAGAAGACATCAAGTTTTTCAGAAGAAAGAGATCCGAAAGTTTAAAAAGAAAGTTCCCAACAATTTCTTGACTTCTGTAACAACAGGAACTTAGAAACTCAAACGACTATGGAGTACTTGTTCATATCATTGACGAACAATTTGACAAGAGAGAGGCTCGAGAGAATGTTTTTTTTTAAAAATGCATAATGAATTTAGAAATAAAAAAGGCCCAAAACACTTCCTTGAGGGACGTCGTTATTAACTTTTCTTGAGGAATTTATAATTGCTTTCTGGCCGAATTCTTCAGCACACGGCCGTCAAATGTTGTTCTTTGAAAATTCATTTTAATAAAGAAATAAAATATTCACGAATTGCATTCTGCTAATCGAGATTGTTCCATATGTGTCTCGCCGGAACGATCACAGACGTGGGTGAAGGTTAGAACTACGAAATGGAAATGGGCAATCCCGTCGAACTACCACACTTAAGAAGCTTTAAAACTTGAAGCTGTTTTCTAAAAACAGCACGGCAAAACCAACAAAAAACTACATAATTTTCAGATCTCAATTATGAATGATGATGATGATGTCAAGCTAACTTTTTAAAAAAAACAATGAATTAGATCGGAACGTTTAAAGGGTAATGTAACTCTACTCCGGAACCACTGCAGAGGTTATAGAATTCATCATGACGCTGAAAATGCATACTTACATTTGGCCTCGCTCTGGCAGAGCAGAAGGCTTCTCAAATATAGACCAAGTTGTGAATGTTTGCCTCTGTAAAATTACTATTTTTTCATACTGATAAGGAGTTCTTTCATTCGTCTCCCTCCGTGAACGGTTGCTCCCCGCACCGTCTCTTCCCTCGTCTGTGAGAATCCTTTCCCGAGAAGATTTGGCGCTCCGGGATCGTAGCGCCATCATGAGCGACAGAAGATGGAGGGTTGGTCCCCAATTCCTAAGGAAGGCAGAGAACGCTGAGGAGTGGAGTCGTCACATGTCGCAACAGATCCCATAATCGATGATGTTATATCTCCGATGTGGCTTGCTGATCTTGATAAAGCGTTTAAATTGAAAATTGAAAATTGATAAGGAGTTATATTCATATATCTGATAAACAGGTGAGAATGTATGTGGAATAAGTTATTGCGAACAATTGCATGACTAAAAGCACGGAGCAGGTGTGAAATATGATACAATTCAAGATGACTAAAAGCACGGAGCAGGTGTGAAATATGATACAATTCAAGATGACTAAAAGCACGGAGCAGGTGTGAAATATGATACAAATCAAGATCACTAAAAGCACGGAGCAGGTGTGAAATATGATACAATTCAGGATGACTAAAAGCACGGAGCAGGTGTGAAATATGATACAAATCAAGATGACTAAAAGCACGGAGCAGGTGTGAAATATGATACAATTCAAGATGACTAAAAGCACGGAGCAGGTGTGAAATATGATACAAATCAAGATTCATACCATCGCATAATACTGTTAATACGAAATGAGAGCATTTGGAGTTCTCATGTCCCCTCATTTTCTGGTTTGGATTTTTTTCTATTTGCTTTTTTTTCACTCTGAGCACTCTTTCGCTGACAAAAGAAAATTTTTCATGAACTAATTTTGCAGAAACATCACTTTTAAAAAAAGATTATCAATTCAAGTCGCACCCGAAACTTGGCGTCATTCTTCTTTTTATCGTCATAAAGATGTAAGTTGTTTTTGAAGGTAAAAAGCTGTACCACGCATGATCGATCACTAAAAAAAATTCAGCGGAGAATCAACCTCTTCCTATCAAAACTTAGGTATATGTTTTTTTGCATAATTTAAAAAAAAGACTTTGTGTTCTAAAACTTTAAAACCTCTTTGTTAGAAGGTGAGTGATTTTTTTCTCAGATTCAATATTTTTCTGAAGCCATGTCTAGAAGTACGCAGCTAGTCAAGACCAAGAAAGCCTAAGATGATGCTTCGAATACGTCCAAGCAGAGGTTCTATGCAATCGCCCGACAAATGGGTCGTCGTAGATCAGTACTTTCAACTACCTTCGAAAAAGTTACAGAACGAAGGAGATTATCAGTGTTAACATTTCTCTACAATCTTGCTGTTATGGAACGTCGCCTCGTCATTTTTCCGTTCACCGCAGTCACGTCTCCGCACAAAATCACAGCGAAATTCTTCGAGAAATCCCGATAACTAAAACTTTTTTGTGATTATTCACTGCATAACTTTATATCTTACATGCCAGTGAAACAATAAAGCTCTTCGGCTTCGTTAACAGTGCTTCCGAACGCAGTGGTCGTCAGCACATAGTCTTACAAAGTTTCTGTTTTGGAGAAATGGAATGATTCAAAACAAAATTTTGAATGGTGTTAAACAGAAAAAGATTCATCGAGCGATTTTCGGATAAGTCACTCGAGTTTTCCTACCTTACTGAAAAAAATGTGGGTACGACCGAGTTCCAATATCTATACAACAAAAGTTTTTTGAGCATTCTAAACTTTTCAGGTCCCCTCATATTTCAGCTGCTTCACGTTACTACTGGTGGAACAAAATTTTGTGAACTACTGTGTTCCAAGCGTTGTGCGAGCGCTCTAAACACATAATTTGAGGGACATGACTGTATTGAAATGTATTCATGCTTTTTCACAAGCAGCTGCTTGGTTTTCTCGAGAAAGTGCCTGAATTTTGATAGTTTCCCAGAGAAAAAAGTTCCCAGTTCCATATTTCATGACGCAAAAGTTATGAAGCCACCTAATAAAACAGTCACTCAGAGCTAAAGCCAGCTGAAGCCAGCATTCAGAGTTAAAGCCAGCATTATCTATACGTCAATATTACTAGAGCTCTTCAAAGTCTGACCCACAATTCATCGATAAGATCTCCAGTACTGATCAAAAGCCTTAATCTAAGTTTTTCATGCTACAAAGTATCCTCCAGGAGCACGAGTTGACCCTACGTGTGAAGAAACGGCGAACTTTTACGATGAAACAAAACAAGGAGTCGAGAACACGCCCACTGCTCAGCACGGGACGCGCTCCTTTTTTTTATTCCATTACAGACCCTTGAAAACGACTTTTTATCAGGACTTCATGGTATCGTAGTGCATGCTGCGAAAAGTGATGCAACCATGACGAAACATAAATGTAGTTATTGCATTTTGAAAGTAGTACACGGTACTGTTTCAGAACGAACTAGTTTTCATGCCTATAGCGTAGTGTTGTCAATATCTTTAAACTGACATACGACTTTTAACCCATCAGGAAACATAATAATCTGAGTTTCTTACTGACTTTTACGCTGAAACTCGTTCAAAAAAACAGAAAGATTCTTGTTAATGTTGTACATGTCTTTAACAGCTCACAAGTGCAATGAAAACTCCTAACTTGTAATAAAACATGAGTTACAGAAAAACCATAATTTTTCAAAAAAACAAAATTCTAGATTCTGAACCAGATCAAGATTACCAGATCAACGTCGCTCAGAATGCATAAAATGGTTACTTAATCACTCGACTGCTTATCGCAGGGGAACCGCTCATATTGATAGTGGAGCGCGTGTCGAAAGTGGAACGAGTCGGTACGGTTCTTGAGGTTTGAAGTTTTAAGTTTTATTACGCAAAGTATTTTGAAACATAACGTGTTAAAGCAACAAACGTCTTTCGCCCTTCCCTTAACTAATCTGTCTTGGAACGTCAGAGGGAAGATAGAGGGTTTCTGGGCCATAGGGGAGAAGAGGAATTTGGGGGTTCAGAGGTGTTCTCCGATGGGAGTCCCTACGGAGGGATTCGAGTTAGGAAATCGAAAATGGAAGAATTATTGCATACCAGCTGCTCAGAATGACGTAAAAGGGAGAATTACAAGAAGTGGGGAGAGTTGTTACATGACGGCCGCTCAGGAGAATGAGAAAAGGGAAGAATGTTTTTTCGTATAGATTAAATGAAGTTTCTTTTCAACGAATTGCGGATGGAAAAAGTTTTGTTTTTCTTGTGATTTTTCAATCAAGCTTTTCAACGAATTGCGGATGGAGAAAGTTTTGTTTTTCTTGTGATTTTTCAATCAAGCTTCTGGGGTGTGCATAGATTTCCATAATTTAAAAGAGCATGGAATTTAAAAGAGAACTAGGCATTTGAGCGGTCACATATTTTTTTCACCGCAACAGTACAACTCAGTAAAGCTTTGTTGAAAGATAAAGAAGATGAGACTTTTAAAAATTTAGTTTTGTTCTGTTTTAGGGGACAAACGTCATGGTTTATAATTTGCTCTTCACTAGAAACTTGCAAACATACAATTGGTTTTTGTTTAGTGTTACAAGCAGGCTGCTCAATTTGTAAGAAAACATTCCGTGAATGTTTTTTTGGTCAATTTTTACTCGTGAAATTCTTATTCTTCTAGAGCTAATTTTTGAAACACAAAAAAGCTTCCTACCAACGTTGGAATTTTTACGCTTCCAAACATGTTTTTCTTTCTCTAACAAACATCTACAATGAAACAGTAGAACTGAATTGAAAAAGTTTACTTATACAACAAAAGCTGCATTTGTCGGGATTGGGCAAGGGGACTGCAGTGGGCGATGTGAGGCCTTTTCCATTAAAAAAAAAAGTTTTCTGTCTTTAATAGAGTTTTTAACCGAACCAAGAGATTAAGGAATTTAGGTAGTCGTTGCACGAATATTTTTCCTCCCACTACTGCTACACATGTGCAGCCACTCGTTGAACCAGGATAGGTCGGCTCGTATCTCATGGAACGCTAACTTTTACACGGAACGGTAACAAGCGCCAGTAAGATTATGATTTTTAAAAAAAAACATCAAATGAAATCATCAAAATTTCCAAGTTTAAGTAATAACAACAGTCCTCAGAGCTTCGCCATCTTATGTTCAAATAAAGTACAATACTTATCTAGCATGATGAAAGAGCTAAGCCAGTAAGATTTCGACTGGTTATTTTTTAATGAAAGGCTGCTCTCCCTTCCTGCACCTTGGGTTGGAAATGTAACAAAAATAGCTCGGAGCGCAATTATTTTAGCAGCCAGTGTAATGAAGACAACGAAACGAGAAGATTTGATGTCAGAAAGTGAGGTTGAAAGGTTTACGGGACTCAAGCTGGCGACTTGCTGTAATTCTGAGTTGACCGAGTCGAGGCAACTACTTGAGTGTCTGGTTTTCTTCTGCAGCAGCATAACTTGGTACAACCAAGTTGGAAGACCAGGAGAAGAAACCTGGGAAAAAAGGTTTTTTTCAAAGCATAGTATGTTTAACAACAATGTTAGAACTTGAGAACAGAGAGCTTTTTTTCTGAGCATCCATAGAAAAAGAAATTTTTTTAATGAAATAGGAAAACTCTAAATACTTCAGCGAAAAAAACTTTCTTTGCTTTTTCAAGTGTCAGTTCTTTTACAATAAAAGAGAAGGTGCTTCTGTTTCAGTAGTTATTGAAAATGAGGTGCTCCGAAAGGTTTCAATACAGCAAGTTCACTGTGAACTCTGAATGTCAAAGAGTTTGAGCTTATTTTGAGGCAAAACAGTAATATGTGCCTAATCGGCGCTGATTTTCTTCTACATTTTGCAAATACTTTTAGCCATCACCAAAACCTCATTTATTTTGATACTCCCAATTTACTCATACAATTATTCAAACATATTTTGTTTGAAATTCACATACCCATCAATGGCGTGAGCTGAGCACAATGGAATAGTCCCATTCAAGTAGTAGCACCAGTGTGACTGACAGAAACCAGAGAAGCAGTAGAAGCAGAAGTATAACACGATGAAGTTCACACTCTGGCATAAGCTCTGTGAAAATTTTAATCTGCTCAAAAAGAAGTTCGTTATTTTTTCATACCTTCTGTTTTTACTTGATAATTTTTTTTTAAATTGTGAGTTGCTCAGTTATTCAACTCTACAAACATATTATATGAGAAGTACAGGTCTTCCAAGTGTTTCACTTTTTTTGAATTTCCATTTTACTTATAGAAATATTATCCATTTATCTATGCTTTTTCAGTCAGATGTAAATTCTTTCTGTGATGTTAAGAACAAAACCTGTCCCAAAACTATGTTGGGAATAATTTTGGAGCACTACCTGTAAGAAAAAAGATATTTCCTTTTCCCGACGTTTTTTCAAGGTTGTAACATCATTCAATGAATTGGAGTTGACTGCCTGAGAAATTTTTTTTAAAAAACCTTTTAAATTTTTCGGGTTTTCAATTAGAAATTCTTTTTAGTATATTGCACTGAACCGGCCTGATCAGTCTTGAATTTTTTATTCTTCGCCGTTTATTCTTCTTCCTTGTCAACAACGTTATCTTTTTTTGCAAAAAAGGGTCACGGTTTTAGTGAAATAAACGTACATATACATATGTACATAATGTACATTTAAGACGCTGCGATTTTGATTTTTGTCATAAATGTACTTTTCGATGATTTTCGTTTGTTTTATGGCAGATTATCCAAGAAAGCGGGAAAATCATGGCACTTTCACTTTATTTGACAGTGAAAACCCATAATTTCATGGAAAGTCAGTGAAAATAAGACAATTACTATGATTAGAAGATCTAACGCTGCCCTCAAAAGAGCGTTATTTTATGGTGATTGGCACCATTCAATCACATTGAAAAGGCTAATCTGCCTTCTGCCACTGACGAAGGAACTTTTCATTTACCTTTTTATTTAGCCTCTTCAGTGAGAAAAGCGTTGCGGCATCCAGAAGAAAAGAAAACCCAATCAGCGAGGTTCCATAATAGAATTCGGAGTAGGTAGATATCCATTCTCCACACTCATTCGGTGATATCAAATAACTCCAAGATTCTCCATCAAATATCACCCAGCAGTACTCATCTGACACAATGTGACTTCAAATACGTAGTAATTTGTGCAGTTTCTTTTCACTATCTTCTTGCCAGTTTGTCAAAAAAATACAATGTTTGTCATTTCTTCTCGACTGCGTTCGTCTTTATTTGATGGTAACAATTCAATGCTTGAAAGGATCCACGGGGAAAGTGAATATCTCAACGATGCCTCTTGACTATGATAAAGAAGAGCAACACCTCTAAACATTATTTCTAAAAGGATTTTTTGGAGAAAAAAACTACAGAGATATTAGACACTATAAGTCATTTTACATTTCCCAACTATTCTTTGCGTTGCTCAGAAACAAGGTGGGAACATCAGGGTGAATGAATTTCGAACGAAAAGTCATGTATCGGTTAAAAAAATGTTCTGTTCTTGTGCTACCTTGTAATCTGGAGAAAAATTTCTTCTTAATAATCTTCTTACTCTGCGTTAGTTTCACTCAATTTCGGGAGTAATCTTTCTCGCACTAATTTCCGTATCGTCGTGAAGTACCAGCTCTGCTAAGATTAGATAAAGACCTATCCTGTTAAAACCAGGGGCTGCTTCCTGTGTCACTCTCGTGTGTGCGAAGAGCCAGAATGATGCAAGCAGTACCACAGGTATTGAATTTTATACTGATAGAAAAAAACTACAGTTAGCATTACTTTTTTTGTACTTTAATTGGCTAAGGAAAACGAAGGTTAATGGTTGATTGGTTTAGTTCGATGATTCAGCGCTTTCTTTTTGAGCCGACTTTGACACTGAAAAAAAACGATGGGTTGATTAAAATGATGGAATGCTGAATTGAAGAGGATTAAGCAGCTAACCCCACCAAAAAGGGACGCTATGAAGAACAGCCATGAGGACAATGAATCCAATCGCAATAGCTGTTCGCTTCTTACTGAAGAGCTCGCTTGCCTGTGTGTGATTTAGACAAAAAGTTGGCTGATAATTTTTCTAGAAACTAATTTAGTCTAGCTTTTCTTATCAATGTTTTCTCAAGCAGGCAAAACTGGTATATCCTCATGTACGAACGCAGTGAGGATTATGTTGTGATATCAAGAATTTTGTTAGGGAAAAAAGAGGATGGTTCACGTTAAAATGTATTTTTTCATGATTGAACCTTTGTACACTGTTTATCAAAACGTCTGGAATTTTCTTGTTTTATCTTCTCTTATACATATGTATGTGTGTTCTCTCCTTGAATCAATACATACTTTAAATTTCTAAAATACTTCATTTCGAAAACCTGGAAAAGACAGGGCACTCCTAATCCACTGAAATATTCGATTCTGGAATTCAGGTGATTTTTTAAAACTTAAAACGGTAACCTTGAATGGGTAACGCATGCAAATGAAGCGATTCACAGCGGTGACCAAGTGTGTGTAGAGAACGAGGTTGTAGAAAAATACTTGTGTTTGCGCCACGCGTCTGGCGAAGAACCCTCGGGAAATGGTTGATAAAAGGCTGAAAAATACGAATTCCAAGTTTTGTTGCTGTTAAATGCATCACGCTAAATGCAATCATTCAAGTTTTCCAAAGATAATAAATTATCCGGGATATTACTAACCCATACATTTGTGGAGAGCACCAGGCGGCAAGAATGATTTCATCGCCAATGTTTCCAATCTAAAAAAAACCCATTATCTTTTCTTTCTTATTCGTACTTGGTCGTCCCGTAGGGTTCAGAGTTTCGAAAAAAAGCATCTCACCGTAACTGCATATCAGAGGCGTCTCCATCACTCAACCCAAAATTTATCATGCCTTCAACCCCTATGCAGTATTTCCACCCAGTTTTGTCTAAACCTCTGGTTGAAATTTATCCTAAAATTCTCAGATAAGTGAGAAGAATACTTAGGATTGAATCTCATCCGGTGGTTTTTTTCTTCTTATTGGTCTTGAATATCGCAACTTATCTAGTAAAAAGAAAAGCTCAGATTGATCAAACCACCGCACGGAAAAAATGGTTTGATCAATTTGTCTTCTCTACCAGGCGTCACTGCCTTAAAACTGTGTACCTGAGCATTTGAAGATTCATCATCCATCTTCGACCTCTGTTCTGTCTTAATTGTGAAATCTGGAGTTATGCTCCATTCACGACGCTTTCGCTTCATGAGCATGCGTGACTAAGAGAACGAGGCAATTGAGCCTTTAATAAGCACTATCGCACGGAATAGCAATGTGTCACCGTGGTGTAATGGTTAACACGCTCGCTCCCGGATAGAGGAGAGATGGTTGCATCGGTTCGAGTCCCCCCGGTGACTAGCTTTTTTCCGTGCGGTGGTTTGATCAATTTGTCTTCTCTACCAGGCGTCACTGCCTTAAAACTGTGTAACTGAGCATTTGAAGAAAAGCTCACATTGACATACTTCCATTTAGTGAGCCATATTATAACACCATTTCTACCATCTGTGAACGGTAGAGACGTCATCGAGGTGATAAGTGCCCGGAACAAAAAAGTTTGCTTCAATCCTGTATCATCACCAACTTGAAAAAATTCATCGAATCTATAACAATGTGAGCCTGACAAGTTCATTTACACACTCTGTGTGTCTCATCACAGAGGCTGATTTCCCAGGGTTTAAACTCTTTAAAATCCAAGTAATCTCGATCGACATGCCGATCGAATAAGACAAAGGGCTCCGAATGCGTTTCGAAGATGCTCGGACCGCCAAATGATGACCAAACCGAGTGAGTTGATAACTATTCCAAAGCAGGATATCTGGAACCAGAATATTTACTCAACTAGGAGTTTCTTACAAACATCTCCACAAAGCTCGTTCTTTTTCAGGCATCATAATGTCGATTCTCATATTATTTCTTAGCTTTTCATAATTTATGAACCATCATAAATGTTCATTCATCATAACATTAGTTCTGATGTTTTTTTCTTCTACAAAACCAAAGCTTACAACAAGGAGGAGGGTCGCGGCCCATACGTCATCGTCGACAGGTTGTGCGGTCTCTTCAGGATTCGGATTGAATTCCTTCAAAGCGTAATTAAAGTTCTATTGGAGAAAACAAATTCATTTGTGATCTACTATGTTCAAATTCTCAGTCACAAAGTTTAAAGGCAGTGACGCCTGGTTGAGAAAAAAAATGATTCATTCATTGTACGGGAAAACGATAACAAATCGGGAGAGGTAGAGAAGAACCATTTCTTATATCTCTGGCATGGAGCTTGAGCGCGTAACCATCAAACGACGGGAGCACGTTGCTATTCCGTGCGAAAATGATGTTCAATTCATTAAATTCAATTCAATTCATTTAAACACTTCGTTAACATTATCATGGGATATTAACGCCATCGCTCAAAAACGTTCTTATCACGAAGTCTTCTCAATTCTCGGCTCAAACGCACTGCAGGGAGTGATCTCTCCATCTTCGTCCAGGACTTCCCCTCTTTTGCCTCGACTCTCTGGTGAACACTAATGTTCCAGCCTTGGCACACCTGCACTCTAGTGTTATTGCTATCCACGCGCACCAGTGTCAGATACTCTTCTAGCATCCATTTACCAGACTTTTCACTCGAGTTCGGTCTCTCACCCAATGGTTAACCCGATGGTTGAGAGGAGTAACTTCAGGCTTTCCATGTGTCTTTGCGCAAAGATAATGCTATATTAAACGGTAAACAAGGCAATTGAAGTGCCTGGATTCTTTCCCGCCCGGTAGACTAGCTTTTCACAGTGCTATAGTTGGATCCAATGTTTTAATATCAAATATAATTTTTAAACTCAATTATTATATTTCCTTGGAGCCAAAAAATCACACTAAGCTAGTGAATTAATGTAGCTATACATACTAAAACATCAAGATCACTAGAAGAACTTTCAAGTCTTCATCATACGTTGTAAAACTTGTATTTTCATCGGGAAGAAAAAACTGAAGACAATTTCATTCATCTTTATTTTCCGGCAAACAAGCTATTGTAGTGGATTTCAAGATTAAAAGGTTGTACTCTTATCAATGCTTTACTGACATAATCAAACGCCGTTTCTGAGGTTTGGGTCGTATTGTTCCCTTCAGTGCCTGCCCGACATCTGGGGACAGAAGACATAGCAATCGAATAGTGAAACAGGAATATGGCGATCCCTGCCATCTTTTCCTCAAGAACTTTTGCAAAATGAGAGAGAAATAGATGTCATGTGATTAATACTTGTACACCGAAATGAATGAATTGAAAGATAGGAGAGATAGAAACAGAGAAAGCTGGAGAATTTTTCAGATTTTGAAATCTAAAATTGAGAATGATATGAACATTTATGTTTGTTTTTTTTCGCGACTAATACCATGGGTGACGGATTTCTCAGGACCAGTTGCAGCTTTCGCCCTCACGCAAGTCAGTTTTCGGCTTCAACATGCTTTAAAAAGGTTTTCGGTCTTGAAAATCCCTCTTCTTCTTTTTCTTATACTGCTCAACCACACTAACAAATGTGGCCGACATCACCTTCCCACCTGCTAAGACAATTATCTGCGCTAAATCCATTACTGACTATTTCCAACCTCTGCCCGACCCATAAATTCATCAGGTAGAGTCAGAACATTAATAATGTTTACGGTTGAAATACAGAGTGGTTCAAACCCACTTCAGAGATTATGAAGATGTGTCATGATTTTAGGTAAAGAATGGCTTGAGGAGAGAAGGGCATCTCAGTGTTTTGATATCCGTTGTAAGATTGTATTTTTTGCCAGAAAGAGAGCACCGGTTTCCAGCAGAGTGTTCTGAGTATGTACTGGGACCAGTTCAGCAATTATTCCTCATTAATTTCACAACATATCGAAGCTTAGGAATCAAGCTATGGGGGGTAAAAACGAAGTTTACATACAGTACCGCTCAAAATGTTATCATTTAAACGCTTTTTGAAAATAACTTTTTTCAAAGATAAAATTCAAAGCTCAAATTTTCACAGAAGTTTTTTAGGGTGTCTGTACCGTACCGGACATCATTTGGAGTAATTTCCTAATTATCTCCAGGAAATACACCAAAATTGGTATATCTTCCATTTTTCAGTTTTTCTCCATTTTTTTTAGTTGATTTTTTTTGTTTTCGAAATTCATTCAAAAAAACTTTGTTTCAAGTCATGGTTCGAACTGTTGGACATCGAAATACGAGTAAAAGCATGCAAGAAGCCGTTGTTGCTGGGGCGAAACAGAGCCGGTCACAGAGCGAGCTCGCCCAGCAGTTCGGGGAAGCTCAGAGCGCTATCTCCCGTATCCTCCGGAATTTTCGAACCCAGGTAAACGAATTTTCTACAACTGAATAACTTTGGAACACAAAAAAATGCAGGGAAGAGTCATCGTGAAGACAAGTTCGGGGAAACCCCGCGTAACTTCGAGGTACATGGACCGAAGCATCCTGCGCGCATCTCGCGAAGACGAAACACACTGCTACAGACATTCAAGCTGTCATATCAACGCCCGCGACTCCTGATCCTTCAATATGTTCCATCAAACGCCGTTTGCAAGCCGCAGGACTGAATGGAAGGTGGCCTGCAAAGAAGCCTTTCATCAGCGAAAAAAATCGTAAAGTTCGATTTCAGCAAAGGATCACCTCAGTTAAACACGCCGTGAGTGGTCTCAGATTGTTTGGAGCAATGAATCCAAGTTTAATATGTTCTGCAGTGACGGTCTGAGGTGGGTAAGACGTCCAGCGGGCAAGCGTTTCCTGCCGCAGTACCAGTCGCTCACAGTCAAACATGGCGATGGTTCTGTGATGGTCTGGGGCTGTTTTTCCGCCAGTGGCATGGGTCCACTGAGACGTATTTTCGGAACTCTCAATCGTTACAGCTATGAGAACATAATGGAATGCACTATGCGCCCTTGGGCCCTCTCCAAATTCGGTCGTGGGTTCACCTTTCAACAAGATAACGACCCGAAACATCGATCTCAGCACGTTCAGAACTGGTTTCGCCGTTGAAATGTGGATGTTTTGGACTGGCCGAGCCAGTCTCTCGATTTGAACATCATCGAAAATTTATGGGAACATTTGCAAAGAAAATTGGCGGGAAAAACATGCAGAAATGCGAATGAAAAGTTTAAGCAGATAGAGGAGGAATGTAAGGCGATTTCGCAGGCAACCATTGACTCTTTCATTGATTCTATTCCTCGTATATGTCAGGCAGTCATTGACTCCAAAGGACATGCCACCAAATACTAGAATATTTGTTTTAATACTTCGAAAAAATTTAACATCTCTATAAGCACTTTTTACTATTTTCATTTTTTTCACGAATAAACTCAATAAAACATTTTCCAAAGTTGTTATATCACTCGAAAGTGAATTTGGCTTCAAAGAATCTATCTGAAAACTTGAGCTTCATTCTTTTTTTTGAAAAAAATTATGTTCAATAATGTAGCTATCGCTACCTTAGTTAACTCGTTGTTTAACTTTTGTTGTTTAGTAGTTTGTAGTTTGTTAATGTAATTCAAATTCCCTCTCTTCCCTGATCAAGCCGCAGCCGCGACGCGTTAGCGTGCATGTTCATAGTGTGATAAGGGGAGGGGAATAATCGAGTAGAGTGATCGGCTTCTCTACACCGCCCAGCACCGTCCAAAACGACACTTCGCCAGAAGGTCGCAGGAGCGGGTTTGTGTTAGTATTTATTGTTAAAGTGTTAATATTTGTTAGTAATTCAGTTAATTATATTCTCTTTCCGTGTTACTGTTAATTTGTGTGGCCTTTCGATCATAAAGAGTTTTGCATTAAAACCTTTATCTTCCGCGTGGCAGGCAATCAATCAAAAGGGAACTTTCCCTAAAATTACCTATATGGTGCATCGGCCACATGGACACCACTAGCACAGAACCATTTTTGGCCCCATTAATGGAAGAAGAGACGGCCGAGGCTCTAGCTAAAGACCTCGAGCATACACTGAATGAAGCTAATGAAGTACTTAACAAGCCTTTAACGGATACAAATGCAGTCGTTCGACTGGCTAGAGAGCAGATAAAACTACTCCAGCTTGATTTGAAGCATTTCAAACATGCAATTGATTCATGGCTGGAAGCGATTCCAAAACTTGAAAAGCACAAAGCTGAAGAAAAAAGAGCCCATAAAGAGAAATGGTGCATTTGGACTAAAGCTGACCCCGAGAAAAGAAATACGGCTAGGGTTGAGAGAAAAGTTGAGAGATGCATAGCTAGACTGGAAGCATTCATTGAAAGTGTGCAAGAGTTGAACAGCCCTGTTCCAAAGGTCGAAAACATCAGCACTGATGTCCGACTTTCCAGATCCGAGACGCACGTGAGCCCGAGACTCCCAGCACTCCCCACACCAACACTGCCGGCATTCGCAGGTAAACCGGGAGAATTCGGTGCTTGGTGGGAACAATACAATGAGTTGGTACATGATCGAGACGACATTTCTAGAATCGAAAAAATGTCCTACTTAAGACAGTCTCTAAGGGAAACAGCTAAGCTCACTCTTGATCAATTCCCATGCACCTCCGCAGCTTACGACGATGCAATCGCTCTCTTGAAAGATTGTTTTTCTAGCAAAAAAGGAGACGACAGAGCAGTGCTGACTGAATTAGAGAACATAGTCCCCTCTAGTGATGGATGGCAAGATCTACTGCACATGACCCTCTCACTGAAAGCTTGTATGTCAAGGATGGGTAGAATGCATACTGAGGCCCAAGAGGACATTGTTTTGCAGCAACTCCTTCTCAAAAAATTCCCCAATTTTATAAGAGAAAAGCTTTATCGCCAAGTTTATAATGCTGAGCGGGCCACCGTCAGACTCATTCTAGACAACGCGGAAAACATGATAAAAGAAGAGCTATTTCTCATGAATATGGGTTCGAATACCAGCAAAATGCAGAAATCAATCCTAAGGCACTCTGTTAATGTGGCGAACGAGAATAGCGACGGTAGTTTTGAGAGAGACAAATACCATGCGAGGGAGGAAAGGATAGCGAAATTTGGTGAGAGAGACATTTGTGTTTTCTGCGGAAAACACAAGCTATCCCACGCTTGTAGGACTGTCCCGCTCCTGAAAGATCGACTAATGAAAGTCAGAAATATGGGTCTCTGCACAGCCTGTTTGCTACCCGGGGGCACTGCACATCAATGCTCTCCTACATGTTCTTTCTGCATGGAAAAACATCACTTGTCTCTCTGCGCAGAATTCATGGAAATGTTCCAAGCGAAGGCCAGACAGCCCTTCCCGAAGAAGAAAGGGCCTCCTCCACAATCGCATCCCTTTCCTAAAAGGAGAAATGAAAGAGCTCAAGAACGCCCGCGGGTGGTAGGAGTTCTTCAAGAAGAACAACAAGTTGTGAACGCTTCCAACACGTCTTCATTTGTCAAGCTCCAGACCGGGCAACTAATGATACAGAACGGTTCCCGAAGCAGGAAAGTGGATTTCCTTCTGGACTCTGGCTCCTCCGTGAGTCTAATTTCGAATTCTCTGGCGAAGGAAATGCAACTAAAGAAAGTGGAAGAAGTCAGAAGTTCCCTTACCGGCATCGGAGGGAGCTCAACTGGTGTCAAGCTGTACCCTATCTTCCACGTATCCTTGAGAGGAACCCATGGGAGAGAGATGATTGTGAAGGCCATGGGATACGACGAGCCATTGATCGAATCCCTCGAAAGCTCTCCCTTACCCGCCGAAGATGTCGCATTGATCCAGAATAGAAGACTGACGATGGCGGACGAAATCGTACGATCAATACCCGTGCAGCCGCGGATTCTCATCGGTGGCAAAGACTACACCCATGCCATATCATGGAAAAAGGCTCCCATTCCATTGCCAAGTGGTTTGGCACTCATCCCATCGGTTTTCGGCTGGCTGGTGACGGGAGAAACCAACCTGACAGTACACAGAAGCTTATTGGTCGCCCATCTATCCGAAAGAAGGGATGAACAAAGGACCCTCAACCTGTCCATACAGTCATTTCTAGCTCTAGAAGACTCTGTAAATCCCATTGAGGTCAGCGAGAAGGCAGAGGATGAAAAGGTGATGAAATTTTTCAACAGCAACGTTGAAAGGGTGGGAGGTCACATACAAGCAAAGTACTGCATCAAAGATGGAATGGAAACCAAATTGTCCGCCAACGATAAAAGCTCAGTAGCACGACTGCGAAATGTCGTTCTGAGCCTGAAACGTCACGGGAAGCTTGATCACTACGACAGCGTCATAAGAGAATACATGGCCAAGGGATATGTGGAGAACGCGCTATCCTCTCCCGAGAAAAGCGGTCCCATCGTGTATCTTCCTCATCACGCAGTATATCGATTGGATAAACCACAGAAACCAATCCGGATTGTCTTCGACGCTTCTGCTAAGGAGCGAGGCAAGACCTCTTTGAACGAAGCGATGTACACCGGTCCTATTACCCTCGAACGCATCCCAGCTTTGATAATACGAAGCCGCTTGGCTCACAGCATCATTCTCAGCGACGTTGAATCTGCCTTCCTGCAAGTCGGTATACATCCAGAACAGAGAGACCTCCTCAGATTTCTGTGGCTGAAAGACCCGCAAAAGCCAGTGTCAGACGCAAACATCATGCATTGTAGATTTCGAGTTGCCCCATTCGGAGTTGCGCAGAGTCCCTTCCTCCTTGAAGCGGCGATTCGATACCACGTGCTAGAGCTCTCAAAACAGCAGTCAAATCAGGACTACTGTTGGGTGTTGAAACAACTCCTGCAAAATCTCTACGTGGATAACGTTTTGTTTGAGTGCGACAGTACAGTGAACAAAGAGAATGTATACAGAGCAGCCAAAAACGTTTTTGCCGGAATAAGCATGAACTTGAGAGAGTTTAGCTCTAATGACACTTCATTCGTGGAAGCCATCCCGGAAATCGACCGAGGAAAAGTTGGGAAGCAGAAAGTTCTGGGACTGCAGTGGTGCTCTGTGAAGGACAATTTTCCTTTGAACGTCAGAATTCCTGAAGTAGAAGGAGGATTGACTAAAAGAAAGGTTCTCCAAAAACTCGCAACACCCTTCGATCCCATGGGATGGCTCACTCCCCTCTTACTTCCCGCGAAAGTTTTTGTTCAAAGACTTTGGACAAAGGACTATGGTTGGGATACGGAAATGTCCCCCGAAGATTCGTCCGAATGGCTCAGTTTGGAGAAGGATCTAGAGAGGTTTTCGATCACCCTTCCACGCCAGATCTGGCGCAAGAAATCTCATGTACATCTCATGACGTTTGCCGACGCATCGTGCAAGGCTATGGGCGCTGCCATCTACTTGGTAGACGAGGACCGATCGAACCTGTTACTGGCGAGATCTCAGCTGGCCCCTATAAAGAACAAGCAAACGATTCCAAAACTGGAATTGCGCGCCGTTCTGCTCGCTTGTCAAATGCTTCTCTTCACAGTTCAAAGTATGAAGAAGTCTTATGCCGATACGACTTACCAATGCAGAGTTCACACAGACAGCGAGATTGCGCTATATTGGATTGCAAATCAGATCAACGGCTCGAACAGAGTGGCGATCAACACAACACGAAAAATAACTTCGTTGTGCAAGCAGATTTGCGAAGAAGTACACCCGAAATGCGCTGAACCAGGAAAGTGCATCACTTTCGACCACGTCCGCTCGGAAGAGAATCCTGCTGATGTAGCAAGCCGAGGATGCACCAGCCAAGCGATTGGGAGCAAGGACCACATTTGGTGGAGCGGCCCCGATTGGTTGACTGAAGAAGGAATCAAAATGAGACAGATATGGAATCCCGAGTCTATGCCGGAGTCGGAAAGAATTGAAGCAAGTTCAAAGGACCGTCGTCATCAGCTCTTGACTACTGTCGTCAAAGACTCGATGAAGCAAGTTGTGGAAATCGCTCGATTCTCCAAACTAGAAAGACTGAGAAGGACTGTGGCGTACGTTCGGAGATATCTACGAATGACATTTAAAAACTCACCCGCTGTTCAAAAAATAGCGGGAGACGGACCTCTGCAAGGAGTTCTCACAGCTAAAGAAGTGATGGATGCTGAAATGTGTGTCGCTAAACTGCATCAGATTGCGATGACCAGGCAGTTGACTGACAGAGGAAACCGATTGCTAGAGCTTTTCCAAGACAAGAATGGAGTCTACAGATGCGGCCATTGTCGCCTCAGCAATTCAAACCTATCGTATGGAGAGAAATTCCCTATTTTCTTGCCTGGAAAGAGCGAAGACCCGCTGGTTAAAATGATCATTCGTCACGCACATGCCCAAGCAATGCATTCAGGCGAAAACCACACGTTAGACAAACTTCGCTCCAAATACTGGCTACCAAAGGCGCGCAGAGCAGTTCAAAGAGTTTTACGAACATGCGTTCCCTGTAGAAGATCACTAGCGAAGCCCTACGTCTACCCCAGCGCACCCGAACTTCCAGAAGACCGAGTGCGATGCATAAGACCCTTCCAAAGCATTGGCATAGACTTTGCGGGCCCCTTTACCACTAAAGATGGAAAGGCACCTCCTTCATACGACAAAATGTACGTTCTCTTAATCACGTGCCTCTCGACACGTGCAGTGCACATTGAAACGACAGAGAGTTTGTCTTCAAACTCGTTCTTCGCAGCCTTCCGCAGGTTCGCGGCACGGAGAGGCTTTCCAAAGCAAGTAATCTCAGACAATGCGCCTGCATTTCATGCAGTCAACCTCTTCACTAAAGAGAACGAGAACAGAAGCGAACTGTTCTCCTCATATCTCGCGACGAATGGAATTTCCTGGAAATTCACGGCTCCACACGCACCTTGGCAAGGAGGAATATATGAGAGGCTAGTCGCGATCATGAAAAATTGCCTGAAACGCACTTATGGGAGAAAAACTCTTCTCAAGGAAGAGTTCACCACAGTAATGGCTGAAGTCGAGGCGGTGATGAACAGCCGCCCCCTCATCCATTTGTCCAACGACCTGAAAGACCAGGAAAGAATCTTGCGTCCATCAGACTTCCTGTCCCCGGGCGCAGCACTGGGAACGAAACTGGGGAACGTTCCAGGAGAAGAAGATGATGGACCTGGCTTCCTGAGCAGTTCAGCAAACCTAAAAAAGCAATACGAGTCAACAGAAAGAATACTGCAAAAATATTGGGATATTTTTGTTGAATCCTACTTGCATTCACTCAGAAGCAGAGAGAGGGCTTCCGTGAAGAACCAGAGAGTCCCTGACAAAAAACCCAAAACTGGTGAAGTGGTATTGATAGCTAATGAGGACACCCCGCGAGGAACCTGGCCGTTAGGGCACATTACCGAGGTCGGAGAGCATCACGCCTCTGTGTTTACAGGCACGGGCAGAATCCTGAAAAGACCTTATAATCTGCTGGTCCCCTTAGAAGTAAGTTCCCACGAAGCGGATTTCCATAATGCAGCTTTGCCAGAGAAATCGGGGGATAAACCAGGAGGAGGGCAAGAAGCGCGTCCAATAAGAAATTGCAAGTCATTAGGGCGGAATCAGGAATTTTGGCGGGCGAATTTGTAAAGCCCCCCCCCCCAGTCTCACATACGTGACCTTATTCACGTGCATAAAATCGCATGTATCAGAGTATGTTTTATATTTTAATCTTATTGGCAAAAAGCTCTTTTTGCTGCAGTATGAGCGACCAAGATGAGCCTAACTCAGAGCGTCCTGATGCGCTCACGCGGCAAGAAGAAGAAGAGCTGCTCGGAGAACATACCGAGGTGGGCCCCCACTTTCTTTTCGGGTTCGTTCCTTGTCGGTAGCAGAGTGGTTGAGCTCCCGTATCGTTCCTGCTACCCCTTATTCAGCGATACTGTTCCTGGTCCCATTTCGGGGACTCAGTGTCTGCTTTTTGGGGGTGTTATACAGAGAGGTTGGAAATATTTCATTCTCTGCAGGCGCGAGAGGGACAGTTCTTCCCCAACGCAAACGACGAGGAGTCTAGAATGTACTCCTTCTTGGAGGAAAGAGTGACCGACCTCTTCGAGAGTCACGCATCCCGAATGGAGACATGGATCCAAGAAATAAAGCATTCAATTAGAATGCTTGAGGCCAAAATAGATATCGGGCTAAGCAAAATCCAGCGCAGCCTCAATCAATCTTCTTCCGCTGAAAACCACCCCAGCGCCGACTTGCGAGAGTCGCCCCCGGGATCGAAACGACCCGCCGCTAAGCACCGCTCTCCTGCTATGGACGTTCCGCATCGCAGCAGACAGCCCACGTTCCCCCAGAAAAGAGCCGCCGGCGAAACCTCGCATAACCCGAAGAGAGGAAGGCCGGCGGAAACTTGGAACCAATCGAGATCCAAGCAGCCATGCCTCTTCTGCGCGAGCGTCGTTCATCACGCGATGGGTTGCGATGCCGTGCCCTTGATTCAAACTCGAAGGCTGATTATTAAGGGTGCGGGCAGATGCGAAAGATGCCTCTGCTTCGCACATCCGCATAGGCCATGCAGAGTAGGCTCCTGCCCATTTTGTTCCCAGGCACACCATGGGGCCCTGTGTGGAGCTAACCCTATGCTCAAAGGGGGTAGCTCTGCCTGAATTTCGCTTGCCGCCGCCCCCAGTGTAGCTATCGCTACCTTAGTTAACTCGTTGTTTAACTTTTGTTGTTTAGTAGTTTGTAGTTTGTTAATGTAATTCAAATTCCCTCTCTTCCCTGATCAAGCCGCAGCCGCGACGCGTTAGCGTGCATGTTCATAGTGTGATAAGGGGAGGGGAATAATCGAGTAGAGTGATCGGCTTCTCTACACCGCCCAGCACCGTCCAAAACGACACTTCGCCAGAAGGTCGCAGGAGCGGGTTTGTGTTAGTATTTATTGTTAAAGTGTTAATATTTGTTAGTAATTCAGTTAATTATATTCTCTTTCCGTGTTACTGTTAATTTGTGTGGCCTTTCGATCATAAAGAGTTTTGCATTAAAACCTTTATCTTCCGCGTGGCAGGCAATCAATCAAAAGGGAACTTTCCCTAAAATTACCTATAAATAATTCAATATATCATGACATTTTGAGCGGTAGTGTACATATATAGTATTGTACAAAATTCTATCAAAAAAATCACTTTTTGAACCGAACTTCGCAAAATCGGTCATATTCTCTTCATCTTTCCATTTTTTCTGTAAGTTTCATAAAATTACATATATGTATAAATACATATGTGCTATAGTTATGATAAAATGTCTGCTCCAAAATAAACCAAACTCATTTGCACCAAAACTGAAATTTCCCAAATTTTCTAATTTTGACGTAAAATTAAGTTTTTTTTGTGTGGCTACACTTAATAATTTTGTTCGGAAATGAATCGTCTTTTCAACTAACTTTTCCGTTATCTTATGTGAAATGCATGGTTTGAATTTCAAACTACTGGATACAAAATGGAAAAAGTTATCTACGAAAAACGAAAACTTGATAGAATTCGTTGCTACGCACTGTATATATACATGTATATTTTTTTAACATTTGTATAAATATATATATTTTCACCCACACTTTTCAATACCAAAAAAGGCATGACAGACAAATAAAAGTGCATGTAAGAATACAAAGCACATGTGGAATCATCCGAAAACAACAATCACAATAAGAGAAGAAGAAAAGTTCCTTGAATTAAGAAAATTCTCTTCATTTTTGAATTTCTTTTCAATATGTAGCTTCTCGGAAAAATCACTCATTCGCACTCACAACTTCAATTGGTAGCTCAGATATTCAACGTGCCAACCGCAAAGAAACAGTTAAACCGTGCTGCTTTTTTGTTGTTGTTTTTATAAATAATCCGTGTAAGTAATCCGTGTATTATAAGTAATCCGTGTATGTTCACGCGTTTTGAGAACAAATTGAAAACATTTTCACTGCCTTTAACTGATCTTTCATTCATTTTTTGCAATAATCCTTCTCTGAAACAACGGGAACAAATATATTATTACCAATTGATCTTGATAGCTAGGGAGAGCTCAGGGATGGTCTTTTATTCGGATAGCATCTATAATAAACGATACGAGTAAATTATCGTAGAACTCTTTCTATAATATTTATGTTTTTTTAAAAATTGATATTCATAGTGACCCGATGTACTTTTTTCAGAACATTCAACCAGTCTGGGTAGCACATTAGTTTATGTTTCAGAAATTTGATGCTGGAGTCAAACCAGTAATCTCACAGCTTATTCAGATACACTTTTGATATGTGTCTTGCCTTGTTGATGCGTTTTTAAGAAGAAAAGGACTTCGAACGTTTCGCTTTATAAAAGCATCATCAGCAAATGGAATTACCTAAACACAACGGTGAGCACAGCAGAAATAAGTTTTTTTCTATACCATTCATCTCTGATGCCTTCACTAGAGATATTCGCTGTGCTATTTGTGAACTAGGATTAGACGATGTTGAAGTTTTAGAGAGGTCGCCGGCCTCCCTTCAGACCTTGTTATGTAGAAATCGCAATAATGACCGTCTTTGCTACGATACAGAAACATGCATTTTCTGCCCTTCTGCGAGATCCGGTGTATATTGTACAGTAGGTGCAATATATAAGATATCATGCTCTAGTGGGATGTTTTATATCAGAAACACAGACCGTCCAGTTCATACCAAAGCCACGGAACATATACGTGCTACTAAGAACCCAAATGGCCCCTTCCTACGCAACTAATGCCTTTTCCCAGCACGTTCTTGTTTCTCATCGTTCTTGGATTCTCAATCCAATGCATTTAACTCAGCACAAATTCTTCATAGGCTTATTTAGATATTTCGTGGTTCTATATCCAAAAGAAATTTTCTGAAACGAGGAACAACAGAGGACAGTCTTCCTCTAGTCAGCTTGAACACATAGAGAGGGCTTATGGACAAGATAATTTCGCCTCGTATCACAAGAACAGCGAATACGATGTCTACAAATCACTGGCATACGCTTATACTAATAGCAAAGATCAGGTTGGATCACTCTATCGGCATACAAAGGCGATTATTCTATGACTTTTCTATGTTTTCTATCGACTTATGAAAACATCTACGACGAAGAAATCTACTTATGAAAACATCTACGACGAAGAAATCTACTTATGAAAACATCTACGACGAAGAAATCTACTTATGAAAACATCTACGACGAAGAAATATACTTATGAAAACATCTACGACGAAGAAATCTACTTATGAAAACATCTACGAGGAAGAAATCTACTTATGAAAACATCTACGACGAAGAAATCTACTTATGAAAACATCTACGACGAAGAAATCTACTTATGAAAACATCTACGACGAAGAAATCTACTTATGAAAACATCTACGACGAAGAAATCTACTTATGCAAACATCTACGAGGAAGAAATCTACTTATGAAAACATCTACGAGGAAGAAATCTACTTATGAAAACATCTACGAGGAAGAAATCTACTTATGAAAACATCTACGACGAAGAAATATACTTATGAAAACATCTACGACGAAGAAATCTACTAAAAACTTGATTTACTTCCTCTAGTTTCGAACTTCTGCTTTGCTAGAGGGATACCGAACCGGGACTGTGAATTCTTTTATAAAAAAGAACATACATACATAGATCTCGTAACATCTTAAGAAGACATCAAGTTTTTCAGAAGAAAGAGATCCGAAAGTTTAAAAAGAAAGTTCCCAACAATTTCTTGACTTCTGTAACAACAGGAACTTAGAAACTCAAACGACTATGGAGTACTTGTTCATATCATTGACGAACAATTTGACAAGATAGAGGCTCGAGAGAATGTTTTTTTTTTTAAAATGGCTAATGAATTTAGAAATAAAAAAGGCCCAAAACACTTCCTTGAGGGACGTCGTTATTAACTTTTCTTGAGGAATTTATAATTGCTTTCTGGCCGAATTCTTCAGCACACGGCCGTCAAATGTTGTTCTTTGAAAATGCATTTTAATAAAGAAATAAAATATTCACGAATTGCATTCTGCTAATCGAGATTGTTCCATATGTGTCTCGCCGGAACGATCACAGACGTGGGTGAAGGTTAGAACTACGAAATGGAAATGGGCAATCCCGTCGAACTACCACACTTAAGAAGCTTTAAAACTTGAAGCTGTTTTCTAAAAACAGCACGGCAAAACCAACAAAAAACTACATAATTTTCAGATCTCAATTATGAATGATGATGATGATGTCAAGCTAACTTTTAAAAAAAGAATCAGATCGGAACGTTGAAAGGGTAATGTAACTTTAAACGTACATTACGTTGAACGTTGAAAGGGTAATGGTTATAGAATTCATCATGACGCTGAAAATGCATACTTACATTTGGCCTCGCTCTGGCAGAGCAGAAGGCTTCTCAAATATAGACCAAGTTGTGAATGTTTGCCTCTGTAAAATTACTATTTTTTCATACTGATAAGGAGTTATATTCATATATCTGATAAACAGGTGAGAATGTATGTGGAATAAGTTATTGCGAACAATTGCATGACTAAAAGCATGGAGCAGGTGTGAAATATGATACAAATCAAGATGACTAAAAGCACGGAGCAGGTGTGAAATATGATACAATTCAAGATGACTAAAAGCACGGAGCAGGTGTGAAATATGATACAATTCAAGATGACTAAAAGCACGGAGCAGGTGTGAAATATGATACAATTCAAGATGACTAAAAGCACGGAGCAGGTGTGAAATATGATACAATTCAAGATGACTAAAAGCACGGAGCAGGTGTGAAATATGATACAATTCAAGATGACTAAAAGCACGGAGCAGGTGTGAAATATGATACAAATCAAGATTCATACCAACACATAATACTGTTAATACGAAATGAGAGCATTTGGAGTTCTCATGTCCCCTAATTTTCTGGTTTGGATTTTTTTCTATTTGCTTTTTTTCACCCTGAGCACTCTTTCGCTGACAAAATATAATTTTTCATGAACTAATTTTGCAGAAACATCACTTGTAAAAAAAGATTATCAATTCAAGTCACACCCGAAACTTGGCGTCATTCTTCTTTTTATCGTCATAAAGATGTAAGTTGTTTTTGAAGGTAAAAAGCTGGTCCACCCATGATCGATCCCCAAAAAAAAATTCAGTGGATAATCAACCTCTTCCTATCAAAACTAAGGTATATGTTTTTTTTGTATAATTTTTTTGAAAAAAAGGACTCTGTGTTGAACTAAAACTTCAAAACCTCTTCGTTAGAAGGTAATTAATTTTTTCTCAGATTCAATATTTTTTCTGAAGCCATGTCTAGAAGTAAGCAGCTAGTTGACATAGAGAAAGCCTAAGATGATTCTTCGAATGCGTCCAAGCATAGGTTTTATGCAATCGCCCTACAAATGGGTCGTCGTAGATCACTACTTTCAACTACATTCGAAAAAAGTACAGAACGAATGAAATTATCAGTGTTGACTTTTCTCTACATTCTTGCTGTTGTGGAACGTCGCCTCGTCAATTTTCCATTCACCGCAGTCACGTCTCCGCGCAAAATCAAAGCGAAATTCTCCGAGAAATCTCGATAACTAAAACTTTTTTCTGATCATTCACTGCATAACTTTATATCGTACATGCCAGTGAAACAATAAAGCTCTTCCGCTTCTTTAATAGCGCTTCCGAACGCAGTGGTCGTCAGCACATAGTCTTACAAAGTTTCTGTTTTGGAGAAATGGAATGATTCAAAACAAAATTTTGAATGGTGTTAAACTAAAAAATGATTCAATTTTAATTCTTTATTATCACCGAAGGGTAACTTGTTGAGTTACCGCTTATACGTTGTATAAAATTGGTCAGGAAGAACGGGATAAAATCTTGACATTTGGGGATCCACTCTTCAATCCGTTTTTAAGATAATCCGGTAGGTCGACGACTGTGAGAAGGTTCAGTTCTTCTAGAATCTTTGCGAACTCTCGAAGCTCAGTGATGTGATTCTGAGTTTCTGCGATTCTGTTCCACAAACCGATACCTCTTCTAAAATATAAATTAGAGTACTTATAATGATTTATCTGCACTAAAGTTAACCGGGAAGTCATATCGGAGGTACGAAGATTTGTTTCCGTTCTAAGAATCATTTGGTTTTTGCATATATGACAGTCTATTTTTCCAAATAGTAACCAAAAAAACAATAAATAAATCGAATCGGGCTCTGCGTTCTACAAGCGAATCTAAATTGAATAGCTTGAGACGTTGGGGGATAATTTACATAGATTAGGGTTATTGCAGCGAGATAACGCCCTCTTTGTAAAGATTCTTTGTGGAAACTGCAGTCTTTTTGAACAATTACTGCGAGGAGTTGGTGAAAAAATTGTGGTTCTGTATTCTAGAAGAGGCCTGATATGTGGTATACACAGTTTTGTAACCGTTTAAATCTAGGTATCGGGAAACTTCACAAACTTGATCGATTCGACTCAAACTTCTGGCACGTATGACTTCAATGTGCTGTTTATAAGTGATCTTACGATCTATATACATAAAAGCCTAAGTCTCTTACTAACTCTACATCCATAATTTTTGTGTTATCTATGTAGTAGTTCTGTTGAGATTGCCCTAAATGAAGGCAGCTTATTTTATTAACTTGCGGTACACCGCTTAGTACAGGGAAATTTCTTCTGCAGCAGCATAACTTCATCTAGCATGATGACAGAGCTAAGTCAGAAATCTTCCGACTGGTTCTTATTTAATGCAATGCTGCTCTCCTAGCCTGCGCCTTGAATATGAAATTTTGCGAAAACTGCTCGGTGCGCAGTTATTTTAGCAGCCAGTGTAATGAAGACAACGAAACGAGAAGATTTGATGTCAGAAAGTGAGGTTGAAAGGTTTACGGGACTCAAGCTGGCGACTTGCTGTAATTCTGAGTTGACCGAGTCGAGGCAACTACTTGGGTGTCTGGTGTTCTTCTGCAGCAGCATAACTTGGTGCAACCAAGCTGGAAAACCAGGAGAAGAAACCTGGAAAAATATTTTTTTCGAATCTTAGTATGTATAACCACAATGTTAGGATCTTGAAAAAAAGGAGCTTTTTTCTGAGCTTTCAGGAATAGAGAATTTTTTTGAAATAGGAAAGGCTCTAAAGACTTCAGCGAAAAAAAC
The DNA here is from genome assembly GCA_964056735.1 of Allodiplogaster pararmata. Classification (NCBI taxonomy): domain Eukaryota; kingdom Metazoa; phylum Nematoda; class Chromadorea; order Rhabditida; family Diplogasteridae; genus Allodiplogaster; species Allodiplogaster pararmata. Next base: position 29,507,763 of record OZ057405.1, read on the forward strand.
ATTCTTTGCTTTTTCAAGTGTCAGGTTCTTTTACAATAAAAGAGAAGGTGCTCCTGTTTCAGTAGTTATTGAAAATGAGGTGCTCCGAAAGGTTTCAATACAACAAGTTCACTGTGGAGTCTGAATGTCAAAGAGTTTGAGCTTATTTTAAGGCAAAACAGCAACCTGTGCCTAGTTCAGCGTTGATTTTTTTCTGAATTTTGCAAATACTTTTAGCTATCATCAAAACCTCATTTATTTTGTTACTTCTCATTTACTCATACAATTATTCGAACATATTTTGTTTGAAATTCACATACCCATCAATGACGTGAACTGAGCACCATGAAATAGTCCCATTCAAGTAGTAGCACCAGTGTGACTGGCAGAAACCAGAAAAGCAGTAGAAGCATAAGTATAACGCGATGAAGTTCACACTCTGGCATAAGCTCTGTGAAAATGTTAATATGCTCAAACAGAAGTTCGAGATTTTTCATACCTTCTGTTTTTACTTGATAAATTTTTTAAAAAGTTGTGAGTTGCTTTTTTTGTTTGCAAAAAAAAAGTTGTGAGTCAGTTATTCAACGCTACAAAGATATTATATGAGAAGAACGGGTCTTCCAAGTGTTTTAAGTTTTTTAATTTCCATATAAATCAATAGTATCCATTTCCATAAATCAATAGTATCCATTTCCATAAATCAATAGTATCCATTTCCATCCATACTTTTTCAGTCAGATGTAAATTCTTTCTGTGATGTTAAGAACAGAACCTGTCGCAAAACTATGTATGTTCGGAATAATTTCGGAGCCCTACCTGTAAGAAAAAAGATATTTCCTTTTCCCGACGTTTTTTCAAGGTTGTAACATCATTCAATGAATTGGAGTTGACTGCCTGATAAAAAATTTTTTTTAAAAAAACTATGTACATAGATTTTTCGGGTTTTCAATTAGAAATTCTTTTTAGTATATTGCACTGAACCGGCCTGATCAGTCCTAATCTTTTTTTCTTCGCCGTTTATTCTTTTTCCTTATCAAAGTTTTTTTTCCAAAAAAAGGGTTACGGTTTTAGTGAAATGAACATACAGGTACATATGTACATAATGTACAATGCTCTTTTACCACTGTTATACTCCTTTTCCGGGACTTAACCATGTTTCCTGTCTTCATATGACTTTTAATCGTGGTTTGGTTTGTTCCGTTTGACTTTTTTTCTAGATTTTTCTCTGCTTCTCCTAACCCCGACTTGAAATCAACGCGCCGGCAAACATAAACCGAAATGCTTGCTCACCAATGTACGTGTTCAATAGCTAAGACAGTTTGGACAGTGTAATAACGCGAACATTGTTGTTGAGCCTCTTGAGTGAGAAAAGCGTTGCGGCATCCAGAAGAAAAGAAAATCCAATCAGCGAGGTTCCATAATAGAAGTCGGAGTAGGTAGATATCCATTCTCCGCACTCATTTGGTGATATCAAATAACCCCAAGATTCTTTATCAAAGATCATCCAGCAGTACTCATCTGACACAATGTGACTTTAATTACGTAATAATTTGTGCAGTTTCTTTTAACTACATATCTTCTTGCCGGTTTATGAAAAAAACACAATAATTGTCATTTCTTATCGACTATGTAGATTCGTCTTCATTCGATGTTAAAAAATTCAATGCTTGAAAGGCTCCACCGAAGAAGTGAATATCTCAGCGATTCCTACTGACTATGATAGAGGAAAGCAACACCTCTGAACATTAGTTCTAGAAGGATATTATGGAGAGAAAAAAAACTACAGAGATATTAGGCAGTATATGTCATTTTCCATCTCCCAACTATTCTTTGCGTTGCTCAGAAACAAGTGGGAACATCAGGGTGAATGAATTTCAAACGAAAAGTCATCCATCGGTTATCAAAACTGTACTGTTCTTGTGCTTCCTTGTAATCTGGAGAAAATTTTCTTCTTATAGATCTTCTCACTCTGCGTTAGTTTCTCTCAATTTCGGGAATAAACTTTCTCGCACTAATTTCCGTTTCGTCGTGAAGTACCAGCTCTGCTAAGATTAGATACAGACCTATCCTGTTACAACCAGGGGCTGCTTCCTGTGGCACTCTCGTGTGTGCGAAGAGCCATAATGATGCTAGCAGTACCACAGGTATTGAATTCTATACTGATGGCAGAACAGTGAGCACTTCTTTTTTAGTACTTTTTAATGGCTAAAGAACAGGAAGGTTAATGGATGAGTTGGTTGAATTCGATGATTCAGTGCTTTCTTTTTGAGACCAACTTTGACACTGAAGAAAACGTTGGGTTAAGAAAAAGGATAGAATGCTGGATTGGAGAGCAGCTAACCCCACCAAAGAGGAACGCTATGAAGAACAGGCATGAGAACGATGAATCCAATCGCAATAGCTGTTCGATTCTTACTGAACAGCTCGCTCGCCTGTGTGTGATTGAGACAAAAGTTGGCTGTTTTGTTTTTCTAGAAACTAATTTAGTCTAGCTTTTCCTATCAATGTTTTCTCAAGCAGACAAAACTGGTATATCCTCATGTATGATATCACTGAGGACTGAGTAGAGATATAAGACGGTGCTGGAAATTTAGTTCGGCAATTCGTGTTGTTTCGGTGTCTGTGGCGAGTTTTGAAACATGGCGGTAAAAAAACTCGTTTATCCGTAAATTGCACAGAGGATTTCAAAAAGAAACACGTGTCATATTTAATATACAGATTTTTTGCTTTAGCAAGATAAATAAGAAACAAAAGCACTGAGTGTCAAAGACATAAGAGTTGGCGAATTTAGAACGGTTCGAATATCGTCACCGGTTGATGATCATTACAAGGCAAATTTAGAACGGTTCGAATATCGTCACCGGTTGATGATCATTACAAGGCAAATTTAGAACGGTTCGAATTTTGTCATCGGTTGATGATCAGTACAAGGCTATTCAACAAAATAAGAGCAGACTTATATAGTATGAACAAAACGACCTATACAGACCGGGTTTGCACGAACGCTATACTATTTTCTTTTTCTGTGTCGCGGAAAGAGAATAGTATAGCATTCGTGCAAACCCGGTCTGTATAGGTTGATCGTTTTGTTCGTACTATATAAATCTGCTTAATAGCCGGGAGAGTGCGAAATTGCGAGAGTGCGACAAGAGTGTGAGATTTAGAAAGCGAGCATCGTAACATGACGAAATTCGAACAGTTCGAAATTCGTGAAGTGCTGAGCATCGTGACGTGACTAAATTTGAACCAATCGAATTTCGCCATGTGATGAGTATTGTAGCATGTCGAAATCCGAACCATTCGAAATCCGTCAAGTGATGAGCAATAATACATGAAGAAATTCGAACAGTTCGAATTTCGTCAAGTGCTGAGCATCGTAACGGGAAGAAATTCGAACCATTCGAATTTCGCCATGTGATGAGTATTGAGCATGACGAAATTCGAACCATTCGAAATCCGTCAAGTGATGAGCAACAATACATGACGAAATTCGAACAGTTCGAGTTCCGTCAGACAAGATTCGCTATCTGCTTACTCTTGTGTTTCAAATTTGATGGTTTATTGTGCCAGAAGTGATGAAATAAAATAAAATTTTGATTCCACGAATTCACAAAGAAATGGCGAGAAATTCCGATGAATTTCACGATAAACTTGCCACAGACACCGAAACAACACGAATTGCCGAACTAAATTCCCAGCACCGTCTTATATCAAGAATTTTGTTAAGGAAAAAAAGAGGATGGTTCACGTTCAATTGTATTTTTCATTATTCAATATCAATATTTGAAACCCTTGTACACTGTGCATCAAAACTTCTGGAACTTTTTGTGATATCTTCTCTTATATGTATGTGTGTTTTTTCCTCGAATCAATACATACTTAAAATTTCTAAAATAAATACTTAATTTCGAAAACCTGGAAAAGACATGGCACTCCTAATCCACTGAAATAATCGATTCTGGAATTCAGGTGACTTTTTACTCAATTTTTTTTTTAAACGGTAACCTTAAATGGGTAACGTATGCAAATGAAGCGGTTCACAGCGGTGACCAAGTGTGTGTAGAGAACGAGGTTGAAGAAGAATGCTTGTGTTTGCGCCACGCGTCTGGCGAAGAAGCCTTGGGAAATGGTTGAAAAGAGGCTGAAAAATACGAATTCCAAGTTTTGTTGCTGTTAAATGCATCACGTACATATAATCATTCAAGTTTTCCAGTGAGAATAAATTCTCCGGGATATTACTAACCCATAAATTTGCGGAGAGCACCAGACGGCAAATATGATTTCATCGCCAATGTTTCCGATCTAAAAAAAACCCATTATCTTTTCTTTATTATTTGTACTTGGTCGTCCCGTAGGGTTCAGAGTTTTGAAAAAAGCATCTAACCGTAACAGCATATCAGAGGCGTCTCCATCACTCAACCCAACCTTTATCATGCCTTCAACCATAATGAATGAAATCCAAGGATTTCATTCATTATAGTCTCAGCCCATCGTTGCTTGAAACGATTAACAAAGACAAAAAATGCCTTCAACCCCTATACAGTATTTCCACCCAGTTTTGTGTAAACCTCTGGTTTTTTTTATCCTGAAATTCTCAGATGAGTGTGAGAAAATTATGTACGTATGATTGAATCTCATCCGGTGGTTTTTGTCTTCATATTGGTCTTGAATATCGCAGCGTATCTTGTAAAAAGAAAAGCTCACGTTGACATACTTTCATTTAGTGAGCCATATCATAGCACCATTTCTACCATTTGTGAACGGTAGAGACGTCATCGAGGTGATAAGTGCCCGGAACAAAAAGTTTGCTTCATTCCTGTATGAAAATTCCTCGAATTCCTCGAATCTAAATCATCCTTTTATCTAAATCATTTTACCTCGAATCTAAATCACCCTCCCCCCCTTTTTCATCTATACCGCAACCCCTAAACACCGCCACTTAGAAGAAAGTCCATGCATTTAACTTTGTTCTTGTTTGTGTTTTCATGATATCTCATGTGCTTGGAATAAAGAAATGAAATGAAATAAACCAACTTGAGAAAGTTCCTCGAATCTATCTCAATGTCAAGTTCATTTACAGACTCCGTGTGTTTTAGCATTGAGTTTAATTTACTAGGGTTCTCTTTAAAATCCGAATAATCTGGATCGACATGCCGATCGACTAAGACAAAGGGCTCCGAAGGCGTTTCGAAGATGCTCGGACCGCCAAATGATGACCAAACCGAGTGAGTTGATAACTATTCCAAAGCAGGATATCTGGAACCAGAATATTTACTCAACTAGGAGTTTCTTACAAACATCTCCACGAAGCTCGTTCTTTTTCAGGCATCATAATGTCGATTCTCATATTATTTCTTAGCTTTTCATAATTTATGAACCATCATAAATGTTCATTCATCATAACATTAGTTCTGATGTTTTTTTCTTCTACAAAACCAAAGCTTACAACAAGGAGGAGGGTCGCGGCCCATACGTCATCGTCGACAGGTTGTGTGGTCTCTTCAGGATTCGGATTGAATTCCTTCAAAGCGTAATTAAAGTTCTATTGGAGAGAACAAATTCATTTGTGATCTACTATGTTCAAATTCTCAGTCACAAAGTTTAAAGGCAGTGACGCCTGGTTGAGAAAAAAATTATTCATTCATTGTACGGGAAAACGATAACAAATCGGGAGAGGTAGAGAAGAACCATTTCTCATATCTCTGGCATGGAGCTTGAGCGCGTAACCATCGAACGACGGGGGCACATTGCTATTCCGTGCGATAATGATGTTCAATTCATTAAATTCAATTTAAATTCATTTCAAACACTTCATTAACATTATCATAGGATATTAACGCCATCGGTCAAAAACGTTCTTATCACGAGGTCTTCTCAATGCTAGGCTCAAACGAACGCACTACAGGGAGTCATCTCTCCATCTTCGTCCAGGACTTCCCCTTTTTTACCTCGACTCTCTGGTGAACCATACTGTTACAGCCTTGGCACACCTGCACTCTAGTGTTATTGCTATCCACGCGCACCAGTGTCAGATACTCTTCAAGAATCCATTTACCAGACTTTCCACTCGAGTTCAGTCTCTCATCCAATGGTTTTCCCGATGGTCGAGAGGAGTAACTTCAGGCAACGATCTTTCCATGTGTCTTCGCGCAAAGATAATGCTATATTAAACGCTAAACAAGGCAATTGAAGTGCCTGGATTCTTCCCCCCCCCCTTTAGACTAGCTTTTCACAGTGCTATAGTTGGATCCATTGTTTTAATATCAAATATATGTTTTAAACTCAATTATTATATTTCCTTGGAGCCAAAAAATCACACTAAGCTAGTGAATTAATGTAGCTATACATACTAAAACATCAAGATCACTAGAAGAACTTTCAAGTCTTCATCATACGTTGTAAAACTTGTATTTTCATCGGGAAGAAAAAACTGAAGACAATTTCATTCATCTTTATTTTCCGGCAAACAAGCTATTGTAGTGGATTTCAAGATTAAAAGGTTGTACTCTTATCAATGCTTTACTGACATAATCAAACGCCGTTTCAGAGGTTTGGGTCGTATTGTTCCCTTCAGTGCCTGCCCGACATCTGGGGACAGAAGACAGAGCAATCGAATAGAAAAACAGGAATATGGCGATCACTGCCATCTTTTCCTGAAGTACTTTTGCAAAATGAGAGAGAAATAGATGTCGTGGGATTAAAAGTTGTACACCGAAAGTAATGAATGGAAAGATAGGAGAGATAGGAACAGAGAAAGTTGGAGAATTTTTCAGATTTTGAAATTTAAAATTGAGAATGATATGAACATTTATGTTTTGTTTCGCGACTAATACCATGGGTAACGGATTTCTCAGGGCCAGTTGCAGCTTTCGCACTCACGAAAGTCAATTTTCGGCCTGGAAAATGCCTCTTCTTCATTTTCTTACACTGCTCATCAACATGAACAAATGTAGTCGACATCGCCTTCCCACCTGCTAGGAAAATTATCTGCGCTAAATCCGTTACTCACTATTTCCAACCACTGCCCGACCCATGATTTGATCAGATAGGGTCAGAAATTTAATAATGTTTATGGTTGAAATACAGAGTGGCTCAAACCCAATTATTTACTCATTTATTTATTCATAAATTATGAAGATGTACCATTAAGTACAGGAAAAGAATGGCTTGAGAAAGACAGAGAAGTGGGCTTATTAGTGTGTTTATATCCGTTGTTGGATTACATTTCATGCCCGGGAAATAACCGGTTTTCAGTAGAGTGTTCCGGGAATGTTTCCTTATGTGTCTCGCCGGCGAAGGTGACATATGTGGGTGAAGGTTAGAACTACGAAACGGAAATGGGCAATCCCGTCGAACTATCGCACTTAAAAAGCTTTGAAACTTGGAGCTGTTTTCTCAAACAAACTGGCAAAACAAACACTAAACTACATAATTATGAGATCTCAATTATGAATGATGTCAAGCTAACTTCAAACAAAAACAATGAATCAGATCGGGACGTTGAAAGGGTAATGTAACTTTACTCCGAAATCACTGCAGAGGGTATGAAATTCATCATGACGCTACAAATGCATAAATGCATTCGGCCTTGCTCTGAGAGCAAAACGCTTCTCAAAAATAGATCAAGTTGTGATTGTTTGTGTCTGTGAAATTCCTTATTTTCATACTGATAAGGTGTATATAACTGAGAAACAGGTGAGAATGTATGTAAAACAAAAGGTTATTGCGAACACTGCATGAGTAAGAGCCCGAAGCAGGTGTAAAATATGAAACAAATCAAGATTCATATTATATCAACTAACACTGGTAATACGAAATTAGAGCTTCTGAAGTTATCATTTCCCCTTATTTTTTGGTTTGGAATTTTTATTTGTTTGTTTTTTTTCTATTTGTTTGTTGTTTCTTTTTAAACTCTGAGCACTTGTTCGCTTTGAAGACCAAAATTTCATGATCTGAGCACGCAGAAACAACACTTGTGAAAAAGGGTCTCAATTCAAGTCGCGACCGAAACTTGGCTTAATTCTTTTTTTTCATGTTCTTAAAGTTGTAAGTTGTTTTTTGAAGTAAAAAGCGTGTCCACGCATGATCGATCACCAGAAAATTTCAGCGGAGAGTATATACCTCTTCCTATCAAATCTAAGGTACCGTACCGGACAGAAATAATGCATATTTAGTTTTTTTCACTATAAGTTTTTTTTCGGAGTTGAAGGTGGATTCATCATGATCTGGGGCTGCTTTTCCGTCAAACGAAATGAGTCCACTCAAGAAATATCTTCCGCCCCTGGGCCCTCTCAAAAGTTGGTCGCGCCTAAGTGTTTCAACAAGACAACAGAACTCAAACATCGGTCTCATCAAGTCCAGGAGTGGTTCCGTCGCCGCCACGTAGAGGTTTTAGAATGGCCGAGCCAGTCTCCCAATCTCAACATCATTTAACACATTTAGGAAGAGTTTGGACGAATATTGAAGACGAAGAGAGCCGCCAACGCTCAGGAAAAATTAAACCACCTCGAGGAGTAGTGAAAGAATATTCCGCAGTCCACAATCGACCATTTGATCAATTCTATGAAGCGAAGGTGTCAGGCAGTAATTGACGCAAAAGGCTATGTCACTAAGTATTAAGTAAATGATTATATATAGTCGAATTAGGTAGTAGAATGAACCTCATTGCTACTCTTTCAGCCTCAGAGTACTTTTTTGCGAATTTTTTTCTTCTAAAAAAATGAGGAAAAAGCATTGTTCTTTTTTTAAAAGTAATAATGTTTTTTTCTTAGCTCAGAATAAATACTGTAAAATTTGAGCCTAATTCGTCGACTTTGAACAAAATTACGTTTAAAAAAAATTTCTGTCCGGTACTGTATATACATATGTACAATTTTTTGTTTTTGAAAAAAAATTACTTCGTGTTGTTCTAAAACTTTAAGACCTCTTTGTTAGAAGGGGAGTTAATTTTTACTCAGATTCCTTAAATTTTTTTCTGAAGCCATTTCTAGGAGTACGCAGCTAGTCGACATCAAAAAAGATTAAGATGATGCTCCGAATGCGTATAAGCAGAGGTTCTATGCAATCGACCGAAAAATAAGTCTTCGTAGCCGCACGTTTAATCTATGTACATATATGAGGTGACCTCAATAGTCACATCAGAGGAAAAACGGTAGTTACATTTGAAAATCATTGACCTGAGAGTCTTAGACAGATTTTCCTTTCATCAATTTGGTGTAAGACGAAAATCCGGCAATTGTTAAACGGAGGACAAAGAAAGAAGTCGAGAGGCCGCGAGGCCGAAAGGTCGTTTGTTATTTATATCAAACAAGAAACACACTCATAACACACTTTTCCTGTTTAACACTATGGACAACACTTTTAGTGTTAATGACAGCTATATTGAAAATACTGTGTTTTAAGTGTGCTGCTTGTTTGGTACAAATATCAAACGGCCTTTTGACTTCTTTCACCATTGTACGAAATGCTACTAATTACGGACTGTTAAAACATTGCACATTACTTGTTATAAAAGAAGGCTAGCGAATCTCTACTTCTCCGACTTAATGGTCTATTATTTTTCATTCTCTCGCACCGCTCGTTGTTTACGTCGTAGTTTTAAAGTTCGTAAACGAAACAATGAGCTCACGTTCTCTTGTGTGACCTTCCAACTTTTTATGTGTTGTTAACACTGAGAAATACAAAAGTTCATGTGTCAGACAACGAGCTAGGTGGCCGGTCCACGACCGATCACCTAGTTAAAACAGAGATTGAACGTGCGGGAGTACTTTCAACTAAGTTTCAACTAAGGAAAAAGTTACAGAACGAAGGAGAGCATTAGTGTTGACATTTCTCCACATTCTTGATGTTGTGGAACTCTGCCTCGTCAATTTTCCATTCACCGCAGTCACGTCTCCGCACAAAATCACAGCAAAGTTCTCCGAGAAATCCCGGTAAAAAAAACCTCAATATCGAGATAACTGAATCATATCGAGATAACTATTAAAAAAACAATGAATCAGATCGGAGCGTTCAAAGGGTAATGTAACTTTAGTCCGAAACCACTGCAGAAGTTATGAAATTCATCATGACGCTACAAATGCATAAATGCATTTGGCCTCGCTCTGAGAGCATAACGCTTCTCAAATAAAGATTAAGATGTGTTATGTTTGCATCTGTAAAATTCCTCTTTTTTTCTGATAAGGAGTTATATCTGAGAAACAGGTGAGAATGTATGTAAAATATGGTATTGCGAAGATTGCATGACTAAGAGCCCAAAGCAGGTTTGAAAAATGAAACAAATCAAGACTAATATTATCAGCTAATACTGTTAATACGAAATTGGAGCTTTTGAAGTTATCCTTAACCCTATTTTTTGGTTTGGATATTTGTTATATTTGCGTTTTTTTCATGATTCTGAGCATTCTTTCAAGGTAAAGTTTTCCTGAGCTAAGTTCACAGAAATCTGTTTTGTTCTAAAACTTCAAGAGCTCTTTGTTAGAAGGTAAGTCTTTTTTCTCAGAATCCTTGAATTTTTTTCTGAAGCCATGTCTAGAAGTACGCAGCTAGTTGACATCAATAAAGCCTGTTCTCCACGCCTGGTCCGTCTTCGCCGGGAGAACACCCACTTTCGAGTGGCCAAAGACAGGCAACCATCCGAATGGAATTTCGAATTTCGATCAAGAAAGCCTAAGAAGATGCTTTGAATGCGTCCAAGCAGAGGTTCTATCGCGTAGATCAGTACTTTCAACTACGTTCGAAAAAGTTACAGAACGAAGGATTTTATCAGTGTTGACATTTCTCTACATTCTTGCTGTTATGGAACGTCGCCTCGTCAATTTTCCATTCACCGCAGTCACGTCTCCGCAAAAAATCACAGCGAAATTCTTCGAGAAAGCCTGGTAACTGATACTTTTTCTGATTTTCCACTGCATCACTTTGTACCGTACATGCCAGCAAAAAAATAATGCTCCTCGGCTTTGCGAATAGTGCTTCCGAACAGATTGGTCGAGTTTTCTTACGGTACTGAAAAAATTGGGGACTAACGAGTTCCAATATTTAAACAACATACAAGTTTTTTTTAGCATTCTACTTTTCAGGGCTTCTCATATTTCAGCTGCCTCTGTTCGTTTCACGTTACTACTGGTGGATTATAATTTTATGAACTACTGTGTTCCAAGCGTTGTGCGAGCGCTCTAAACACATAATTTGAGGGACATGACTGTATTGAAATGTATTCATGCTTTTTCACAAGCAGCTGCTTGGTTTTCTCGAACAAAGAAGATTTGAGCTGAAAAGCATAGAAAACCCAATTGTACCGATGTTTTCCAAATGGAAACTTTTTTAGTGTCTGGCAGTTTTTTTAGGTTCTCCAGCTAAACTACTGAGATTTATTCCAATTTAGTGTTCATACATGCATAGCCCCTGCATAGACAAATATTATTTTTTTAAACATAAATCATTTTAAAAAAACATGAATCATGAAATAAACAACAACAACAAAATAAACATAAATCCGTCTTTCGTTTTAGAATAATTTTCCCTTCAATATTTTTCTTTCCTCTCCGAAAAACTTTCTCAAAGACTTTTGATTTGCGAAAATATTTCACTGGAATTTAAGAATCCATCAGTAGAATAACTTGGTTTTTCGCATGTTTGAAACGCGTTTGTTTTTTTTGAAAGTTACTCGATCAAATATTTCCCTCTCAGCAGAGAAACTTGTGGCAGCGAGCAAAGAAATCATTCTTCATATGCTCTCAGAGGAAGCATTTTTGGATTGCGTCTCACAGAAAGCTAAATTTTCACTTGTGAGGAATAGTACGAAGTGTTTCCGTTCACGCGTGGCAAGTAATGTGGAAGTTCGCTCTGGACGCCCTGCTCATTCTTCTCAGACATCACACAGCTTGAAGGCTAAGTCGCCTGGCTCAAAAACTCTTTGAATCTTCTACACATATGTATATTTACAGAGATCTATCAAAAGGATTATGCAGCAATAAGTTCTCTGTAAAGTAACTGAAAATGCTCTCACACTCTTGTTTTGGAAGATACATGGATTTCCCTTCAGAACCCACCACCTTCCCCTTCCTTTTTTGAGAAGGGCCCTCTTCACTTTTTGAGCTGTGACCAGTTTTTGAGGTTCGAGAACAGAAAATTTGATAGTAAGAGATGTTCGAGAAAAATACCGCTAATTTCCTCGAAGTATTCGGCCAAGTGCATCTTTCTCCGGGTCAATGAAGATACGTGGGATGGCTATTGTCGGTCTGGTACTTTCGTAGTCCTAGTTTGCTTCGTAAAACCTGCGTCTTATTTACATTCTTGCAAAACTAGCGGTAAAATTTTCAGTGCGTGATTTTTGATACTTTCCCAGAGAAAAAGTTCCCAGTTCCATTTTCATGACGCAAAAGTTATGAAGCCACCTAACAAAACAGTCACTCAGAGCTGGCTTTGCATTATCTATACGTCAATATTAATAGAGCTCTTCAAAGTCTGACCCACAATTCATCAATAAGATCTCCAGTACTGATCAATGCGTTAATCTAAGTTTTTCATGCTATAAAGTATTCACCAGAAGCGACGCGAGTTGACCCTACGTGTGAAGAATCGGCGCAGTTTTCCGATGGAAAAAAACAAGGAGCCGAAACCACGCCAATTTCTCTGCGCGCGACACGCTCCTTTCTTTTATTCCTTCACAGACGCTTGAAAAACGACTTTTTATCAGCACTTCATAGTATCGTATTGCATGCTGTGAAAAAAGTGATGCAACCATCAAGAAACATAAATGTAGTTATTGCATTTGAAAAGTAGTACACGGTACTGTTTCGGAACGAACTAGTTTTCATGCCTATATCCTAATTTTGTCAATATCTTCAAACTGACATATGGCTTCTAATCCATCAGGAAATATAATAATCTGAATTTTTACGGAGAATTCTCTTAATGACTTCTACGCTAAAACTCGATCAAAAAACAATAAGCTTCTTGTTGTACATGATTTAAAAGTTCTCCACTGAGAGCTTACATGTGCAATGAGAATTTCTAACTTGTAATAACACATGAGTTATAGAAAAACCATAATTTTTCAAAAAACAAAATTCTAGATTCTGAACCAGATCAAGATTACCAGATCAACGTCGCTGAGAATGCATATAATGATTACTTTATCACTCGACTGCTTATCGCAGGGGAACCGCTCACATCGATAGTAGAGCGCGTGTCGAAAGTGGAACGAGTCGGTACGGTACTTGGCATTTGAGCGGTCACATCTTTATTTCCGCAACAGCACAACTTGGAGAAGCTTTGTTGAACGATAAGAAGGATAAGACTGAAAAATCAGCCTTTTCCATGTTTAGGAGACAAACGTCATGGTTTAAAATTTGCTCTTAACTAGAAACTTGCAAACATACAATTTGAAATTTTTGTTGTTAGAAGCAGCCTGCTCAGTAAAAAAAAACATTCCGTGAATGTTTTTCTCGTGAGTTTTTACGTGTGAAACTCATTTCCTTCTCGAGATATTTTTTAACACAAAAAAGCCTTCTACCAACGTTGGAATTTTTACGCTTCAAAAATTTTTTTTCTTTATCAAACATTTTTTTAAACAATATTTTTTATTAACTTTTTCGATTAAAAGAAAACTTGGAGAGAAAGCAGGATTGATCAACGGAACATCAAAAGAAGAAGAAAACATATTGGTCGATTTAGGCAAGGAAACTTTGATTAAATAAGAGTTAGTTTATCCGTGTGAGATCTGCTTGTTGGGGAAATAGGTTTGACAGAATATGACAAAATTAGCATAAGACACCGAAACAGAGAGCATGGAAGGGTTTTAAAAAAAACAGTAGTAAAAGTGATATGATGCTTTTTAGACATACATACTGTAAACAATTGTAAGTCCATAACGGGTGCTGAACAAAACCCAATTTCTCTTTTCATAATAGTCATTCACGATTTTTTTGTGTTATGCTTTTGACTATGCTTTTTTGCTGCTATTCTTTTTTGCTTGCTTTTTTTTGTTGCTACATTTTCAAATACAATTCATAACATTTAATCCCTACACTGTAACAGGAGCTTCATTTGTTTTTTTATTGATTATTTCAACGGTCCAATTTTGCGGAGGAGAACAGTCAGGACTGTGTTGTTTTGGTCCATCATTCTTGTTAAAGAAGATTTCCATCCACTTCAATAACTGAACTGTAGAAATTCTGAGCAAGGATAAAAATTTCACATCAAGTTAAATGTATGATTGGATGAAAAGAGTTAAAGAGAGTATTTAAAACCGACCCATCGTTCGCGTGTAGGAAGGTCCAAACAATTGTTGTCGTCATGAAAGAGCACCACAGCGACGTGCAGAGGGATGAGAAACAATAAAAGCTCAAAAGGCAAACGATGAAGTTCCCAGTTTGGGCTAGGCTCTGTAAAAGGTTGAAGTTCGGTTATAACAATGCTAATGCATTAATTTAGTCTTCTTTCAATTCCGTGGATGAAAAATACTCAGTCGAGTGTTCGTAGTCTGGTCCCCTAAATTCTGCTTGAAAAAAAAGGGAATTTTTCGGCATGAATAAAGGATTAGTCCAAGATTAACCATACTATGTTGATTATTTTTCCCGGTATTATAGTATGTAGCTATATCTGAAGCGATACCTGTCCGAAGAATCCCGGTATTATAGTATGTAGCTATATCTGAAGCGATACCTGTCCGAAGAATAAAACTTCTCTCTGACGCCGTTTCTTGACTGCTTTGATGTCGATCACGACTGATTTTGTTGACTGAAGAGAAGCCTATTGGATTGGTTGTTGAACGACTTTTCACGAAATGAAGACAGGGACCGTTATTTAGAAATACAATTCTGCCATAATGAGAGACAAGTTGTCAGAAATTTTTAGAACTCTATGGGTATTGATTATACAATTGTAAAAGAGGAGAAGTGAGTAGTCAATTTATCATGGCATTAACTATGGAGAATGATTAAGGGCTGAGTTACTACCGATTGAGCATTAACTAAGGAGAATGATTAAGGACTGAGTTACTACCGAGACATTTCAAACGATTTTTCAGAAAAATGATTGAGGGCTTACACGGAAAGAAAAGAATCCTTCAGGTTATAAAAACAAACATTTGGTAGTAAAACTGAGACTTTTAAGATACATATAGTAGTTTGGGGTTCGGGACGAGAATTTTTATTTAAGGAGGGAGACTACTGACTACGATAATCTAGAGAAAACAAATGAGAATAATGGAATCATTCTTTAATAATTTTGGCTATGTAAATAAGAAAGAGCTAATGTGAAGACATGAGCAATGTCCAGAACACCGGTGAGATGAAAAAGTTTTGTGAGAAAAATGAGTGATTGCTAAGTAAGAATTTGAAAGTTCTTCTGATTTTTCATTACCATATAATAGAGATTGTCGATTTTTTGTGTTAATGAGGACTTTCGAGCGAGTACATTGTACTAGAGGACGAGTCTACATTGTACTAGAGGAAGAATCTAAACTGTACTACATAGAGGAAGAGTCTACCGTCTGAGTAGAGTGTTTCCAATTTAGAGCATAACTCGAAAACCACGAAGCCGTATAGTGCAAACTTTTGAAGTCGTTCCTCCTTAACTCTACGTTTTCATTTAATTCATAAAAGATTTAAAATTTTACACTTTTAATGAATTGTACTTCGAGTCTAATGACATCAAGAATTAAAAGTTGAAAAATGAAACGGATATTTCCTGGTTTGAGAAGTGATCTTCTAGTGTTGATCTTCTAGTCTAAAGAAATTCAGTACTCACATTGTTGAGTCTTCGGAGAGAAGATAGAGTGAACGCATCCAACATGATAGAGCATGCGAAGAGCGAAGCTCCGGTGTAGCAGTCGAAGTACAGAGAGATAAATTTCTGTCCACACTCAGTTGGAGCATAAATATACACCCAAGAATCCGGATTGAATACCAGCCAGCAAAACTCATCTGAATACTAGATATTACTCTTTTGAGTATTGGGTTTCAGAAGTAATTTCGAGGGACTAATGATCACTCTTGAGCGACTGAATTGTGTCACTGATTAGGATGGATACTTTCTCGCTCACAATTTTTTATTAAAAGTCAAAGAGTTTGTTTGTGACTTGGCGAAAACTCATCAATTTTTTTAAATCATAAACCTTATTTGTGCTTTAAAGAAAAAATTTATTCTCTAAAACAGAACGGAAAATCAGATTTTGAACTCGATAACTTAATCTTGTTCTTTATTGGAGTAGTTTTGATAATTTTTCTAGTAAAAATTGAAAAATTTGAGGTAAAATTATCTCACCCCACCAATATGGTATTATCTCACCCCACCAGTATGGTATTATCTCACCCCACCAGTATGGTATTATCTCACCCCACCAGTATGGTATGCTATGCAAGAGAGGCATCAGACAGACAAATCCAATCGCGATCGCCGTTCGCTTCTTGTTAAAGAGTTGGCTTGCCTAGAAGCAACTTTTTTATTTTTTTTCAACTTTGTTCATATGCAAATTATGCCAATGCTAATAAAAAAAAACGTGTTTTTCACTAAAAGATTTTAACAAGCTTTGAACAAACCCACCCAAACCGAGGAGATTGAAAATTTGCAAGTTAGAACAACTTGTCTCTTATCTCTCAACTGATAAACACTTTTTACCTGAACTAGAAATTAGCTGAATATCTAAGTTCTTCATCTCACGTCAATGAAGAAAAACTATGCTTCGAAAAAATAACCTTTGAAGTGACAGTTCTGACTAGTCGGGACTGGAAAATCAGGCTTTGGAATAATCTTAAACGTGAGTGAAAATCAGCATGAACAGCACTATGTACATGCACATATAACGTTTGTGCTTTGTACGTAGCCCTACAAAGCCTATATATATACAGCACTATACTACCTGCCCCTTCCGAAAGCACTATACTACCTCCCCTACCTGTGCCTTCCGAAATCACCCTTGCGATAAAGTATTATTATTATTATTATTATTATTATTATTATTATTATTATTATTATTATTATTATTATTATTATTATTATTATTATTATTATTATTTTTATTATTATTATTATTATTATTATTATTATTATTATTATTATTATTATTATTATTATTATTATTATTATTATTATTATTATTATTATTATTATTATTATTATTATTATTATTATACTATATATGATTAAGGCAGCTCTCACGTTTGGCAAGGGCTGGCATCAGCTACAGCTTACAGGCTCTACAGATGCTTTTCTTAACAATCGACTCATAGGCATGGTCCAGCACAACTTCAAACCACGAGACGGTGTCTCCTATCATGCTTACAAAATTACTATTATAATTAATACTGCAAAACAAATACATATACATAAATTGAAAGATTGCATAAGAGAACTCAGAATTTGAAATCAAGTTTTGCAAAGAACCTTCATTGGGTATCGTATACAAATAAAACGATTGATGGATGTAACGAAATGAGCGTAGACCACAGTGTTCCAGAAAAACTGATTGAGCTGTCCCACCCGATGAGCAGTGTAACCACTCGAAAGATCGTTCATGTGGCTGGCATAAACTAGATTGAGTTAGAAACGAATGTAATGTGTCATCAATGCTCATTCGATTTTCATTGTAATTAATGTTAGTTTTGTTGAAATCTCAAAAATCTCTAATGAAGTGTTTCATTTTTTACGACTTCAATATTGCGCTTATAATAAAGCTTGTAAGTCTTGATTATCCTAATCTTTTTTTATAGAACATTCACATCTTTTTCATGAGAAAAAAACTAAACCTAATCAGTTATGAGAATTTTTCATAAAGTTCCCTTTTTTGGAAATCTGGAACCTCATGTTAATGCTATGCACAATTCATGTTTTTTGCTCGGTGAATTCAGTGAACATAGGCGAGGTAAGCAGTAAACATAGGCGAGCCTATGTTTATTGAATTCACCGAGCAAAAACACCGATCGAAAAACAAACCCAAACGTTATTGGGGCGCACCAAATGACAAAAAAGAGCTCGACAGCGAAGTTTCCGACCTGGAATAAACTCTTTAAGCGAAGTCAGTATGGCGCTTAAGTAAAAAAATATCAGTATTGATCCAGACTGAGCGATTGATTTACATCAGTTCTAACGTACCAAGGTGTTCGAACCGAATCTGAACCCAACTTGCGACTCATTTTTCAATTCGACATTGATTTGCCTAGTTTTTCATCTTCTCTTTTTCGAACTAAAGTTTTTGGAAAACTTGAGGATGTAATTTCACTCTTTTTTTTTTGCAGGGTTTTAGGCGTATTTTTTAGTTTTAGGCGTATCGATCGGTTTTAGGTTTTAGTTTTAGGTTTTAGGCGTATCGATCGCTGTCTAATTATTTCAAGTTCTACGTTCTTCTTAAGTAAAAAATTATTAGGATATGTATTTGGCAAAATACTTGAATAAAAGAATCTCAGTTTCAAGACAGTATTAAAAATAATCTTTCTCGCGTTCATTCTGTCCCGAAGGATTTGTTGTTTGTTGTATTTTGTTGTAATTCACCTTATTTGTTGTAATTAGTCTAGACTAGTGACTGGGGTACTTAGTCTAGAATATAGCAAAAGTGGAGATGCCAATGTCTTTTTTGTAGTTCTTAGTCTAGACTATAGCAACAGTGGAGATGCTCAGGTCCATGCATGCACTACCAAAATTTTTTGACTATTTTGATCTACACGGAACGGGAACCGAACTTCAGAATCTTTGCACAGTACTCTGGCAAACTATCATTATTTATACCCCATCCGTACTCTTGACACTGGTTGTGAAGCACTAAAAACTGGATTTTCGTACCGTTAAAAGGTTTTCCACGACTGGTTTCACTGATGTCATAGTTAAGAACATCTTGCTCGAGGATACACTCCAAATTCACTTGAAACCAGCTTACTGACTGATCGTGTGAAGCAAAGTGCTCCGAATGCGTTGTGAAGATGCGGAAACCGCCGGATACTCACTAGTGCCATGGAGTTGGTGACTATCCCCCAGGAACCAATCTGAAAGTCAAGGCATTCTCTTTAGGAAAGAAAAAAGTTTATGAAGATTCTTTTGAAATCAAAAAAGAAATTTCAAAATGTGATAACTAAAAAGTGTTTCAAAAGTTGGAAAGTTTATGAATAATTTGTTAAATTGAATGTTTTTGAAGATTCAGAACATAGAAAATAAAAAAAGTTTGATAACCAAACCTAATTCATACAGCATTTAAGAATCTTTGAAATATATTCCATTCAAACACGCATAAAATGGCTTTCTGGCACTTTCTTCTACAAAAAAATATACATATGTAAGTGTACTCAAGATTTGGAAAACAACCAAAAAAATTTTTCTTTGTGAAAAAGCTACGCAAGTCAATTACAGCTTGACATCGTCGTGTCATGGACTCGATGAGGTTGGCAATAAGCGCTTGAGTTGTTGCTTTCCAAGCAACCTCAATCTGGAGAAATTTTTCGTCAAGACTAGAAGCTAGCGGTTCGATACTGTCAGGTCTGGATGATGGCTGTTTCAGTCCAGAACTTCGACTAATCGTCGCTCAAACCACTTCTTGACAAGTTGAATTCTATGCTTTAGGTATGACTGACTATGACTGACTTTAGGTATGACTGATTCTCCAAACATATGACTCTGCCTCAGGAACAGGGTTATTTCAGACTGAATTTTTTGAGAAATTTTTTGCTCCCATTTGTTTCACTGGTAATCGTTAATTGTCGCGTTCATAAATGTATGAAAATCTTCAAATAATATTCCATTCAAACAAAGGGGCGCATTGTGTTTTCCAGAATGTGTCCTCGGATGCAGATGACAGGACCGTGAGGCCGAAAGAAACCCCGGACAAAATCATATCCACCCCGTGCTTCACGGTCGGAATTTAGTACCCCAGATTGAATATTGTACTGATATAACATCGCACATAGTTTATAGGGTTGGTTCCAAACAGCGAATACTTCAATTTTTCGGACCAATCTACTCTAATCCAGTCCACCTAAACTCCAGCTAAAATGAGTAAGTGCCAATGCCACTTTGGCCTGAAAAAATTCTCCCAGAATTGAATGGCTTCTTACAGGCCTCCATCCATGTAGTACCCTATGCTGTAATCGACGTCTGATACTCCGCAGAGATAACGAGGGCTTTAATGGAGAATATACAAGAAGAAGAATATGCGTATCAGTGCATCGAGGGTCTTCTCGGGATAAGTGGAATACGTTGCGGTCGGAAACTCGAGTGTTGCAGCTAGCTCTGCCTGGTTGTTCCTTCTTGCAGCTAGCTCTGCCTGGTTGTTCCTTCTTGCAGCTAGCTCTGCCTGGTTGTTCCTTCTTGCAGCTAGCTCTGCCTGGTTGTTCCTTCTTGCAGCTAGCTCTGCCTGGTTTTTTTCCTTCTTTACAACACCTCCTCGAGTGCGGTAACGCTTCATTGTATTATAGAAGACAGGGTCATTAAAAACTGCCTGACAAGGTCGGCTAGAGACCTCCGGTCTTTCCGATCATTTACGATAGCCTTAAGTTAAGTTCTGGTGAGAAGTGGTACTGCAAGCCGAACAGGCAAAACCTCTGCAAAAATTCCCTCTGTTTCGCACAAAAATAATTACACGAAACCGAAAACTTTTTAATTAAATTACAGCAAAAAACTTTAAAATTCAGTCTTTTTACGAAAATAATAGTTTAAAGTAGTCGAAGATCAGCGAATTTCTTCGTAAAAACAACATTACGAGCTTTGAATTTCACAAATCACTGGCCAATACTTCAGCATTCATAACTGACTTTTTCAGTAGAAAAAAGTCTGTGGAGTTTTTTGACTTTAAAAAACTAGTTTTATCTATTTTTCTTCAATTTTTTCTTCTCCCTCTTCGCAGGGGTGAGGTTGGAACAATGAGGAATATTGGACTGTTTTATATGTGGCGCCATTGTACCTCACATTTGGCAAGGCGGTCACATGTGACTTGTTTAAATTGTATAAAATAAGTTAAATTTCCTAAGATTCTTCAAATGTCGAACCGAATATTCTTCTAATTGTTTGTTTTTTGTCAGAGAATCAAAATCAGCAACAAGTTACTATAAAAAGTAGAGACGCAGCGATCATGTTGTCGTCTACAGTCCCTCCAGGTTTTGCGGAGCAAGGCTGCAATGATTGTAAGCATCGCGGTCTTTCAAAAAACTTTCTCATCATGTTTTCAACCGATTGCTAAAAACAGAGAGGAGATTTGCGTTAAAAATTCTTGCAACACAAATTTAGATCTACTAAGATACGATAAAGTCTACTACTTTTTTGCATTGTACTTGAATCAGTATGTGATTTCAGAAGAGTCCATCCATATTATAAAAAAACTGAAGAAGCTCTCAATTCCGCTTATTCACATAAAGAAACACAGGTTTTCTTCTCTTAGGAAAACGATTAGATTAAATTAGTAAAAAAGACTTTAAATCGACAAAAAAGACAGAAATAGTATTGAAAACTGTTTCATACTTTAAAGTCCTGGGAGCATATTTTTTCGAACAGTTATCTAAATAAACTTCGATTTTTCCGAAATTCCGAAAAGGTAATTTGGATTCATAAATCGGAATGAATTTCGAATTAATACTTAGAAAAATTCCGGAATTGATACTTTGAATTAGATTAGGGTTTAAAGTTTTGAGATAATGAGCTCTAGTATACATATACTTTGAACTAAAATTTGAGAAGAAAACAAACTTTGGGTGCTAAGCTGCTGAGAGAGGAGAGAGTCGTCGCGGAGACAGTTCCATAATTCGTTGTTTCCGTACTCACTGCCAGGGTTTTTGCGTGACAAAGAGGAAGAAAGGTGAGCGAGAGCAAGTGAATTAAAAGTTTCTCTGTCGTCATCTGAAGTTTTTTTTTCTGAATCATACTCTGATCAGGCACGGACCTTGTTTAGTATAAAAAATGAATGATCAGATAACCAGTTGGATAAATTGTGAAATATTTATTCTTCCTACACAAAACATCCTCTGTTAAGCATTTCCAAAGCCATGACGTCTGATTCTATTTTCATGTATAACTGAGAAAGGAGAGAGAGAAAATTTGTTTGTTGAGACAGTGCAAATTGACCGTTTTTTTCTTACCAGAACTCAGAAAGGAAGAATGGTTCTGAAACTTTTTGATTGGTTGATTCAAAAATTCAGTCAAATTGAACGGGATAGTTAAGATAAATGGCGCTATAATCCGAATTCATCGTCAGGTAGTTATTGAAAAAACTCGTAGTAAGGCAGAGGTACAAGAACTTTGACTGATAAGCACATCGTGGTGGAAAAAAAGTAAAGCATTTTTCAATGGCTCATTTGGGGAACTAAGACTTTATTTAGTTCTATTAGCTCGTAGTAAATGGCTTTATACCCAGACCCATGCATTTTGTTCTCAAACTTAAATACTGAAAGTGAACCCAGAAGGTGCAGACTACTTGTGATCTGCAATAAAATTAAGTTTAAGCTCAATAAGATTGGACAGTTCGTTTTGAATGATTGCCCGTTATGCAAATTCTGTTCGTTCAAACGCGAAGTATTTAATGGTCAGTCATAATCTACGTTTTAATTATCAGACTAGAATTGCAAGCTATGGACGTTTCCGCACTCACTCATGAGCAAAAAAGTTCGCCATCTCCTCCCTCCCCCTTTCTTGGTCGGCCCACAAGGCGGTTCATTATTTTTTCTTACTGTATCGCAAGCGTGTTTAAGGACAAACAAGGTTCGTGGGAAACGGAAGAATGATTAGAATTAACATGTTTGTGAAGTTTTCTACTAGTCGCAAATGTTTTTGTAAAAGAAACTCTTAGAAAGACTATGAGAGAACCAAACATGAGAAAGGTCTCTAAAATATGAGAAAAATAAACTTTATGAAAAAAAATTGAGAAAAATGATAACAAAAAAACGCTAATGGGGCTCACGATTTCAAAAAAGGTCTTACTGAAAATACCGTTCCGATTGCAATCGTGCTCAAAAATTTTCAAAATCACTATTAGAATCCAAAAAATCCAACAATAGTTGAATGCAATAGATGATAAGACATCATTGCACTTTCTTAGTTTTTAAAATTTTTCCTAGTTACAGCTAACAGAGCTTTTTATGTAAGATTACTGAAGTTTATGAATGTTGTCCAGTAGAAAAAACCATATACACATCAACTTCAGTTATCTTACATAAAAAGCTTACTCGAAATTTCAGGCCTTTTTCAAAGTTTCAGAAGCTCCCGAGAAATGCATCGATGCATCTCTTTTTGCTTGAGTGGCCAAATACAGCAGCAAGTCCAGTTTTTCCTCCGAAATGACTCGACACACCAGGTATTGTCTCTACATCAACTGTATTGTGTTCAGAACATTTGCTTTTAGCTCTGACATTAACTGCGTACAAATTCAGTTGCAAAACAATTATCTCGGTTATCTACGAACTCAGTCAATGAATATCTTTTTTTCGCTACCTTTCCTTCATCCAATGTGATGGAGCGCTATAATTCGAGAAAGTACTTTTCTAGTGAAAGATTATCTGCGAAAAAACCGTGCACCCCTAAACTTGTTTAGAATGCGAATGGGTTACGGTATTTCAACTTTCTCAGGCATTCATCTTGTTTAGAATGCGAATGGGTTACGGTATTTCAACTTTCTCAGGCATTCATCTTGTTTAGAATGCGAATGGGTTACGGTATTTCAACTTTCTCAGGCATTCATCTTGTTTAGAATGCGAATGGGTTACGGTATTTCAACTTTCTCAGGCATTCATCTTGTTTAGAATGCGAATGGGTTACGGTATTTCAACTTTTTCAGGCATTCATCTCGACTCCTTTTTCCAACATAAAGGAGCTATCTAGAACATTTTAATCCACGTGCATTTCTCAAAAGTTCGTGTTGAAGTGAAAAGCGAACAATTTTTTTTCAGAAATTTTGAACATAATTTTTTTCATTTAATTTATGCGCTCCGTGAGTCTTCGTGAGTTCGCTCAATCCTCTGTCTTGTGATTCTTCCTCGTGCACGCAGCTCCGTACTCGAGTCGTTATTTGAAGTGTGGAGACTCGAAAGTCTTGTGAAGTGTTTGCATTCTCTTTAAGAGTTGTACCTTGTGGAAGAAAACTAAGCCCGCGAAGAATGCAGGAAAATTAACTGTTCTTTTGGTTGGAAGAAAGATGATGAGCGGTACACTCAGCAGATTAGACTTTAGCTCATCATCTTTGAAAAAGGAAAACCAATTCGAACTATTTTTTAGAAGCAGTTTAAGGTTATAAAGTTTTGAAGGTTCTTTCAAAGCTTCTAACAATTCGAATTGTAATGGTCAACTTTTTTACTGACTGAGTGGTTCACTAACAAATATATTTATAACTTAGGTAAGAAAAAAATGAGGTTTGGGACAAAAATATTTTATGGTAGTTACCATAAAAGATTCTCCCAAAACCCAAAAGTCTACTGATAAGCTCATAGGAATACAAAAAGTCCTGTGCCTGATATGGCCGAGTTCACTTTTGCATTTTGGGTATCATAATAACCAGATTTTTTTTAAAACAGTTCGGAACAATCCGAGCTTTTTCATTTCGAGTTCTCCAATTACACACTATTTCTGAAGGTTCTAATCTAACTGTTGTGCAGCGGTCTTCATTATATGAAAAACTTTTCACTTCACTTCACTTGCTAACGACCTTTCCAGTGTTTCTAGTACGCAGGAAATGGAGGTCTAAGATGTAACTATTGACGTCAGTTTTCTCAATATAGCGGAAACTAATAATTGAAGAAGAATCTTGTTTTCAAAAAAAGTGAGAAAAAAAAAGAAAATGAAAAAAGGGAAAACCATTGCCTGGCAATCGCAACATATTTTTGAGGACAAAAACTCACTGATTAAATTTCTATATGATGGAAAATTCAATAAGGTACTATCAATAACACATAGTGTGATCAAAGTTAGCAATAAAAAAACAACCTTAGGTGTAAACACAATTGTAAACGTCAACAATTTGTACCTTATAAAAAAGTGTTTTTGTGTTTCATTAAAAAACCAGAATTTGTTAAATTTCTTGGAATGAAAAACTTGTGGTCTAGTTTATCAAACACCTCTTCCCCAGTTTGAGACAACTTGTCCTCAGAAAAAAGAACTTTGGTCACATATGTAAGTGTTTTCTGAAAACCTGAAGATAGTCTCGATCGAAGAGTCTTATTGTTTTCCAAACCCTAACAAGCGTGAGAAAATTAATGGGAAAGTCTAGGTTCTAGAGTCTCTTCAGTACTCGTGGGAATAACTAGGTAAAATTTGTAAATAATCATTATGACATCGCATTAGGTGATTTAGACGCAGAATTTGCAACTTCAACGAGACGCGCGAAGGGATATTCGAGGAATGTTCAAAAATAAATCTGAAGGACACGAAAAGTTACAGAGGACGAAGAAATGGGTATTTCCTAACTTTCTGAATTTTTAGACTTGTGCCGAATGTTTTCTCCGAGCAAGGTCTGATGATGAGAGAGAAGATAACTAACTACCCGTGAGCACAGAAGTTATTGATGGAAACGAGCTCAGTGCCTGAATTCCGAGTAAGAGTATAGTATTGCATAAAGTGGTTTTCAAATTTTATGCAATAGTCTTGAAGAAGCGAGCTTTTCAGAGTATTCAGAGAAATTTGTATATCAAACCCAAGCGAAACTATAATATTCGATTCTGCTGCTCTGAGAATGAGATCATCTTCTCTGAATGGGGCTCATCAGTAAGTCCTTCCAAAATTATATTGCGCAGAACCTAACTACAAAATATTAAATAAACGATGCAATTAAAATAATCAACAGAACATTTATCACGCGCGTGTGTTGAAGAAAATCCAGAGAAATTCATCACGTGCGTACCGAGAAGTATTTTTTTGCAAAAGAAGACTCATTAAGAATTTCTTTGATCAGTGTTCAAAATATGAATGAAACCGACATCAAAGTTTAGACTAATCTATCTTTTGAAATGGGTACGCCATTTCTCGGGAACCGGTGTAGAATTTGATGAAATCTATGACTTTGCAGCTGCCACATTGACAGTCTGAAGGGCCCTACTTACTAAATACATCGCTAGCCTAGGTTAGGGCTCGAATTTTACCATGGTAAAGTAGTATGCGAATCATAAGTACTTTTACTTGGAAGCTCAATTTCAGCCGAACTTCAGGTAATGTTTTATGGCTACGAATACCTTCTATTCGTAGTGATTAGCAAGTTCAAAACATTTCATAGACAGGAGACAACAACAAAAATGAAAACTATCGACTTTTAAATCAATTGACGGGTATTTAGAAACGTGTTACTCTAGCTCTTTAAATGAATGATGAAAAATTGAATTTAAATTTTTTTAAATCTGTTACGAACTTCGAGCCTTAGAATTAATTCTCTCTCACATAGTTTATACCTTCGGTTCCAAACAGCATATAATTTGATTCATTTGACCAAACTAATCTACGACACATCTGATGCGTTCAGCTTGTTAGTTACACATGTGCCCATGCAACTCAGTCCCGTCTAGTCTTCGCAGAAATGAATGGCTTTTTCACAGGCCTCCGTCCATGTAGTCCCAATTTCTGTAAAATACGTTTGATAGCCCGCAGAGATGACGAGAGCTCCGATCGAGACGAAAAAATACGGAGAAAATCCGTATCAGTGCGTCGAGTGTCTTCGTTTCTCTCGAAAACACTTCCTGGTAGTTTCTTCTTCACCAGAAAGCCTCCAGTAGTTCTGACGAATAATCAAAAACTGAAGGCAAAACTATGAGCTACCTGCTCCGGAAATTTGAAGTAGATTGCTCTATGGGAAAGAAAGTTATGACAAAAAGATTGAATTTAAAAAATCATTGGCCACCACTGTATGTATGTATATCATAAGATTAGAAGCCCTTTCTCAATTGTTTAAAGCACTTCGAAGCCTGGACATGGAGGGATATCGTATTGTCTAACTCACCTACATATGTACGTCCGTTCCTTAACAAGGACGGGTTTTCGTACCAAAAATCAGAAGTAACTCATCAAAACGACTGAACCCCCCCCCCCCCCTTCTTCAAAGAGTGTATACCCCCAATCACTCAGCCGATGGGCCTACTCTAAGCTCAGTTATCCTTGACGACTAAAAATCTTGGAATTAGACTCGTTAAATGTGAGAAGAATTTGATCTGGTTTCTTTTTATTGCTAAGATCTCTTAACAGTTGATTTCACCGTATAACACGCAGAAGTATAGTTTTGTACAGAAGTGACCTTAACTTACTAAACTCACTAGAACTTCTAGTTCAAGACTCTCTTTGGTTACCAACTACAAGCACTCCAATTTCTTTTTTTAAGGTCGGTTGCGCTATGGATTAAGGTGGAGGAGAATCATCTTTATGTGACAACTAATGAAAAATTTTCATATTTTTTACAGAGCATACACCTGCAAACTGTCGTAGTTTCGCCATGCTTTCTGACTAGGAATGAATACTAGCTTATTTAGCCCCCCCCCCATTATATAATCCTTTTCTTCGTGTTAATGAATCCAGTTTTACTTTGGTTTTTATCTTCGTCTTTTGGTTCCGGAAAATTAAAGCTATGATTAAATAATGTTGAAAGAGAATGATTTAGTGATGCTTGTTTGGTGCATCTGGATGATGAATGTGGATTGATCGCTTCCGCCTCTATAGCTCTTCTTCTTCTTGCCCTCCGTGCGATGACTGAAGGCGAGTTGGCTACCAATCGATTACACAAAAAGCTCTCCCTCTCTTTTTCGAAAAAAATGGCTCATATCTGAATCGTTTGTTCCTTCAAGGTTTCGCTCCCAATCTCATTTGAATGTTTTTCTTTCTTCTTTTTTTTGGGTTCTCCGTTTTGCTTCTCCTTTAGGTGAGTCTCTCACTTCATAAACGTTTAGCGGTTTCTTGCGATCTTTCTTAATATTCACACTTACACATTTTATACCAATTTTTATGTTCGTGGTGGAGAGAGACAAAGACTGATATGTTTGAAATGTTGAGAGAAACAATTGTGTTTCATATTTATTTATCTGTTTCTCTCTGTTTCTTTCGTCGTCTGTTTCTCTTTTGAATTTTATTTTCCTCTCTATTTCTCTTATTTTTTTTATCTTTTTCTCTCTCTCTCACGGACTTTCATAACTTTTAATTCAAACTGAAACCACATGTTATTTGTATTTACTATATACCGATTTATAATATGAACATTAAATTATGAAAGAAAAATATAAGTATTGGAAGAAGAAATCATACCAATGCGAAGAGCATAAAAAAGCTGCTCCACTGTTATTTTTCCGCGATACAGGAACAACGAGAACGAAAAAAGAAAGTGAGCAAGGAGAGAGAAAGAGTGAGAGAGAAAGAGGGGGTTGTGAGGGAATGAGAAAGAGAGCGAGTGGGAGAGAAAAAGGAGACAGAACGTAAGCGTTTGTTAGACAAAGAGAGAAAAAGAAAGAGAGAGATAGAAAGAGAGACAGAGAAAGGGGTTGATATAAATATAAAGCGTAACTAACACGCGACACGCTGGGCAGAGTTATAAATAGGAAGTGGGATAAAAGTGATACCAGCTTGTGAGCATTTCTTCCCTGTGGATAACGGGAATCCATACATCAAATGACTCAGGAAATCGTTTTACGTAAGAACTGATTCATGAATTCTTTCACAAGTTAAGCTTTTTTACCGCAAAAAACTACTAAAAAACTTCTTTCCAATCACTTTTCTGAGAAATATAGAGAATAAAATGTTCATCCGATCAGTTTATTCTAGTAACCATCATTGGAATAACATTGTTGAGTTTCTCCACTTTCTTTCCAAAATTTTTTTACCTGGCCATAGTTTTTGCTAAGAGTGGTCAAATGTAAGGTTTTGGAATGTATTCAGGCATTATAAAATTAATTTTTTTTAAAAACAATTATTTTCTATTCCTTTTTCGTAGCTCTACAAAATAATTTCTGAGAATTCGTTAATTTTTGTCAAATAGTTTAAATTTTCTCAATCATTTGTTGATTCTTCAAATTGAAATGTTTGTATTCATTAAGTGTTTGTTCCTATTTCCAATTTCAAACTTTTAGCAAAAAAGTTTCTATTTTCGGTTTGAGTCTCATTTTATTCCTGAATTATCTTCTTTTTTTTTCGTTAAGCTCTTTAGAATTCCAAGAACTTATGTTTTTGTCAATGTCTTTTAGCGTTAGGTGGCACGTGCTTGCACATGAAGAGAAAAGATGAACTTGAGTTGTTGCGTTTGCTGGAAAAGGGTTGTTGTAGAGAATGAGAATGGAGCCCAATCGTTTTGAAAGAGAGAGGCTGTTATGAAGTCTTTTCCTTGAAGGAGAAAGAGCCATGAATATTTCCAGCAAGCTATGAATTGGAGCTCCGGAAACAGGACAAAGAGAACATGCGAGACCCCAAAAGATATTGTCGAGAAAAAAAGTAGCAAAAGTAGAAGAGGTGAAAAAGAAATCAACACAGAGGGATAGAAAACGTATTGTTATAAAGAAAAAAAGTAATTATGAGAATGAGACAGTGAGAAAGAGATAAGATAGTGAGACTTATTGTGGGAGCGAAATAAAAAAAGGACTGAGAGGCAGAGAAAGAAAAAGTTTTTGTTTTTTAACAGATGAAAGGGAGAAATAGAAAGAGACCAGTATCTCATTGGAAAAAAATTAAGTAAAGTTGTATATTGGAGCGTTTTCCTCTTTTTTCTCAGGCCCACTCAACTTGAGTGCTACTTATAGTAGGTGTCAGAGGACTTAATACAAAAAAATGTCCAGACTATGATTATTACACAATTCAACACGTGTTTGTAATTCTTGTAGTAGAAAGGTGTGGTAAAAATAGGCTTCACTAGCATCCAGTATTGAGTGGTTATTGGAGGGTGCAGTCCTGAAGCGGGAGGCGCATGTTTCTTTTTCTCTTTCATTTTGATTCTTCCTAAAATGCTTGCTGCTCTATATTTCATAGAAGCCGAGAGATAAACGAGTGATAATCCCTTTTCATACCCTTGGGAAGTCTTAACTTTCCTTTTCCATACCCTGAGAAGTCTTAATTCTCGTTGCGGGTGAAATATATCTAAAATTGAGTCTGCTAATAGTTCAAAATTCTTTGCAATTTCACACAATTTGTTTTTTATAACCTCCCTTGCTCAATGACAGATAGCTGGCGTGTTGCAGATGTTATGATCTTCTTACTTCACTGGATTTGAAAATTTTATCGACTTGTTGATGGAGAACGCAACAAAAGACTTAATTTTTGTTGTATAAAAACAACGAAAATTTGAATTCGGTGAAAGATGCGTCAAAAACATCGGGTCTTTTTTTGTTTTCAAGATCCTTTTTCGTTTTCTGCGGTGGTTTTCTGTATCTCTCCCCTTATTTTGTCACATCATTTGTTTTCAAAAGATAGGTGTGAACTGTTCTTGCAAATGAGACGAAAATTTTAAACTTGATAAAAACTATTGCTTTAACATCCTATGCTTAAGCGTTTAAGAATTGGAATTTTTTGTGTGCCGTGAACCACGAAACTAGGCGTATAGAAAATTTCCTAACGTACATTTTTTATCCTAATGAACTTTTTCTCGATAATTATGTAGATATGTATGGATAAGCTGCTACACGGCCAAAAGCTATGCATATTTTACGGCTTGGAATCAGAACCAGTCTTTTTTTGTAAACGGGAGCGAGAGCTCTAATTTTATACCAGGTCCTAATTTATGGAGTAAGACGATGATAAGAGAAAGAGTCAGTGGGCTTTTGCATGAAGGACAACGCTTCAAGCTATCAACAAGCCTTTGGCGGTTCGTTTCATATCTGCAACAAATATGCAAACGTTCATTTTTTTCATCCAAAATACATAACTACGCAATTCACCATCGTTGCTGAGTAAAAAATTTAGAAACAGGGAATTTCAAATTAGTACTGAGAATGCGAAAAAAATTACTTCTTAAACAGTCATATATTGTCAGGGAAAATGTATCTTTGTAGTAAGATATGTTGGGGAAATAAAAAAAAGATGAATGAAGTGAAATTAACTGTTCTAATGCGTATTAAAAAGTATCCTAAAAATAATTAATTGGCAGAAACATTAGTTCCGAAGTTTTCATTCAAAAAGGAGCAAAATTTTCGCAGAAACGCTTCGGCTACCTCAAAATATTGCGATGTTGTCATACGACTAGAGGGAGGAGATAAAAGATGCGAAGAGAAGCGGAGGAGATGTGCTGATAGCTTAGTAGTAATGGTGAGCGTTTATTATAATTATTTGTTTTCTTGAAGTTTCAACACGAAGAATGAAAGCATTCAGAGAATAAGTAGTTCATTTAGAAAAACTGTTCCGAGATCGACTTTCTTTCCGATATCAGCTTCCGACAGAAGTGATCCAGAAGTGATCCAATGTTTCATCAAATGTTTCGGCAGTTGCTTTTATCTACTCACTAATGCTGAATTATGTATCCTGCTTTATGTCTATTGAGATGTTCCATTGAAAAATTCAGTTTTAAGCTACCCACATTCTGTCTCTCAGAGCTACATATTTCACTGTTTTACTACCCAGATCCTGGGCGGCGAAGTTGATACACAGCTCATTCTCGTCTATAAAAGTTTGCCGTCAGATCTTCAACGCAATAAATTGAGATTTCCAACAAAGCATCAGATATTAGATAACAAACTTCAAATACAGGTATCGAGTACTATTTATGAAGTACCTTATACCAACTATTTCAAGTTGCGCCGCTTGGAACCTTTGTTAGCAGTCGAAATCGTTCACCATCAGCTGGACAATTCCTTTGCCCTCTACGTCACAACTGACTATGTGACGTTAGAATTGACTTTATTTATATCAAAGATGCTAGATTAAGATAGTTAAAATTATTCCATGTTTTCAAGTGTTACACCCGAAAAATTTTTATGAGTAACCACACAATAACGCAACTCCTGGCAAGAAATTTCAAAGTCTCAATATCCATGCTGTAACATTCTCCTGTTTCCTTCGAAAGTCACAAAAATTAATGTCTTTCTTACTGAGTTCATACCTACGTTCTCCGCTCTTGAAATACAGGTTACACTCCCAGCATCTTATTACGAAATTTTTGAACCAAGCTCATGTAGAGTTCGTATTTTTCTTGGCTCTTAAATAAATTTTTGGATTATCAAGAGTTATATTGTATCTAAAACAAAAAATAGTATACCTTGTTTTCCCTTTTTAATCTCTTTGAAGTCTGAAGTATTTTTCCTTGCCAGTAGAATCCATGCCAAGAAGTTTTAACAAGCAGGCAGTTATTTCCGCAACGTTGTTAAGTTCTACTTATTTGTACGCTTTCGGCTTTTAAATTGGAGCAGACAATATTAAACCGGAGGAGCTCAATAAAATAGAAAGGAAGATAGTAAAGGAGAGATAAAGACATAGTTTTAGAACATACATTTGTAGGAAATCTTTAAACAATTGAAGCGTGGAGAGATCAAAATACATGTGCATGTACATATCTATGAAAAATATGTATGAAACAAAATTTCAACAACTCGCTCAATCTACAATTCACTGAAGATAATACATTTGCAGCTTTTTGAAAGGAGCTGAGCTATGCAGGCTGAAGAAAAAGAGAATGAAGCAGTATGGAGGGGGATTGGTACATTTTACACAGCAGGTGCATTTTCGATTATTCTGAATTAACCAAAATAAACTGAGTCCGTACATTAAGAAAGTGTTTTTTCTCCTGAAATACATAGTTTACGAAAGAAATTTTTTACATTTTTTTCTGATCGGTTTCGGTAATCTTTCCTCAAACATTGTCTCCCGAAAAAGCAGTGTTATCAGCCTAACGATTTCGTATACTTTTTAGTAAAACTTCACTTACTTTGAAAAAATTCTCAAAATTGTTATAACAGTTATTTTCCTGAAGAAATAGTTGTGTATTATCCATGAGAAATAATGCATTTCTGATTGTTTTTAGACCGTTACACTTTCATGCGGTTCCATTTAACTGGAATAGGACTGTAAACTTATTCGATATAGGGCTGGTCGTAGGGTCTTCACGGAAAGCGCACCACTTTTCAAAAAACTTTCTATCAACTGGCCCCAAGCGCAGAATATCATTGAATGAGGTTGATGAGAATCCTAGGATTACGGGTAATTTAATAGGCGACGGAAGAATTACAGAACTTCATTTTATCGTTTGATTGTAAAGTGGTAGCAATTAACAATTCAAATGGTTCTTCAAAACTCAGTCGTGCTAAGTTCTTGGTTTTATTTTCCCTCAAAGCGCTTCTGAGCGTTTTTTACCATCTGTGATACGAAAACAATTTTCTAAAATGGACACTTCGTCGGGAACTGGGGAATTGAGATAGGCACCTACTGACTGTTGATTTCTTTATTTCCATGCACGTTAACTCAAGTCATTCAATATCATCAACAATACTGCATGGACTGAGGGATGAGTGTAGTGGTGGTCAATGATATTGATTTGAAAGATAGTTAAAGTTGAAATGATGACAAGAAAATATTCATTCCATCATAAAGTCATCATCAAAAATATTCGATTCTATCGCGAGCTTTTCAATAGATTTCTTGAAGTGTTCACTATTATTGATACTCAAAATTTCGTAAAGAAGGTTATTCCGTATATGTAGCAAGGCATCTTGAAACGCATGTAGATATACGTGTTGGGCCTGTATAATCAGGTAGGACAAGGCAGAGGTTGTGAGAATGTCGAGTGAATCGAGCTATTGGTTGGTGTTAATGACTATGTGACTGATTTTCAGAAGTGTGTCATATTGAGAGGTTTTCTATGACTGAAAAGACATATTTTTTATTTCACTCTAACTGAACTCTCAATATGACATAGTATTAAAAATCGGTCACAGAGTCATCCACATCACACAGGTAGGCCTTTTAACAATTATGAATAATGAACTTCTTTATCAACAAAATTAAGATCCGAAATATAACGTTTGTATTCTGATGTTTAAAGTTCTACAAGTTGTCATTTGAGCAGAAGAATCGAATCACAACGAGCAACACTTTTCTATTGAAAGTTTCAAGTTCCATGTTAGACACCATTAGTAAATACAATTTCTAGCAAGTTGAAAGTCAGCTAAATACTTGGTAACTTCTGCAAGGACTTTGACATCGTCGGCAAACAAAGTTAAGTAAACAGTGCTAGGAACACAGTCTATGTAGATCAAGAACAGTAGTGGACCTATAGAAGAGCCTTGCGGGACGCCCGAAATTACTTGGTCACTGTCGACAATCACGGTTTGTGTTAACTCTTTCAAATATGCACTCAACCACTTTGTAGTTCAAGATTTGAATCCCATCAATCGAAGGCGATGTAATAGCAATCTATGTTCAACAGAGTCGAAAGCCTTGATACCTAGTTCAAGATTTGAATCCCATCAATCGAAGGCGATGTAATAGCAATCTATGTTCAACAGAGTCGAAAGCCTTGATACCTAGTTCAAGATTTGAATCCCATCAATCGAAGGCGATGTAATAGCAATCTATGTTCAACAGAGTCGAAAGCCTTGATACCTAGTTCAAGATTTGAATCCCATCAATCGAAGGCGATGTAATAGCAATCTATGTTCAACAGAGTCGAAAGCCTTGATACCTAGTTCAAGATTTGAATCCCATCAATCGAAGGCGACGTAATAGCAATCTATGTTCAACAGAGTCGAAAGCCTTGATACCTAGTTCAAGATTTGAATCCCATCAATCGAAGGCGATGTAATAGCAATCTATGTTCAACAGAGTCGAAAGCCTTGATACCTAGTTCAAGATTTGAATCCCATCAATCGAAGGCGATGTAATAGCAATCTATGTTCAACAGAGTCGAAAGCCTTGATACCTAGTTCAAGATTTGAATCCCATCAATCGAAGGCGATGTAATAGCAATCTATGTTCAACAGAGTCGAAAGCCTTGATACCTAGTTCAAGATTTGAATCCCATCAATCGAAGGCGATGTAATAGCAATCTATGTTCAACAGAGTCGAAAGCCTTGATACCTAGTTCAAGATTTGAATCCCATCAATCGAAGGCGATGTAATAGCAATCTATGTTCAACAGAGTCGAAAGCCTTGATACCTAGTTCAAGATTTGAATCCCATCAATCGAAGGCGATGTAATAGCAATCTATGTTCAACAGAGTCGAAAGCCTTGATACCTAGTTCAAGATTTCAATCCCATCAATCGAAGGCGATGTAATAGCAATCTATGTTCAACAGAGTCGAAAGCCTTGATACCTAGTTCAAGATTTGAATCCCATCAATCGAAGGCGATGTAATAGCAATCTATGTTCAACAGAGTCGAAAGCCTTGATACCTAGTTCAAGATTTGAATCCCATCAATCGAAGGCGATGTAATAGCAATCTATGTTCAACAGAGTCGAAAGCCTTGATACCTAGTTCAAGATTTGAATCCCATCAATCGAAGGCGATGTAATAGCAATCTATGTTCAACAGAGTCGAAAGCCTTGATACCTAGTTCAAGATTTGAATCCCATCAATCGAAGGCGATGTAATAGCAATCTATGTTCAACAGAGTCGAAAGCCTTGATACCTAGTTCAAGATTTGAATCCCATCAATCGAAGGCGATGTAATAGCAATCTATGTTCAACAGAGTCGAAAGCCTTGATACCTAGTTCAAGATTTGAATCCCATCAATCGAAGGCGATGTAATAGCAATCTATGTTCAACAGAGTCGAAAGCCTTGATACCTAGTTCAAGATTTGAATCCCATCAATCGAAGGCGATGTAATAGCAATCTATGTTCAACAGAGTCGAAAGCCTTGATACCTAGTTCAAGATTTGAATCCCATCAATCGAAGGCGATGTAATAGCAATCTATGTTCAACAGAGTCGAAAGCCTTGATACCTAGTTCAAGATTTGAATCCCATCAATCGAAGGCGATGTAATAGCAATCTATGTTCAACAGAGTCGAAAGCCTTGATACCTAGTTCAAGATTTGAATCCCATCAATCGAAGGCGATGTAATAGCAATCTATGTTCAACAGAGTCGAAAGCCTTGATACCTAGTTCAAGATTTGAATCCCATCAATCGAAGGCGATGTAATAGCAATCTATGTTCAACAGAGTCGAAAGCCTTGATACCTAGTTCAAGATTTGAATCCCATCAATCGAAGGCGATGTAATAGCAATCTATGTTCAACAGAGTCGAAAGCCTTGATACCTAGTTCAAGATTTGAATCCCATCAATCGAAGGCGATGTAATAGCAATCTATGTTCAACAGAGTCGAAAGCCTTGATACCTAGTTAAATCAAGTCCTTTGAAAAGCCTATCAATCGATCCTTCAGAAAGTCTATTAATAACGAAGCTCTGAGACTCAACAAGTTATTTTATTGTAGATCGTTTCGAATGATTTCCAACGTGACTAGTTGATAGTGAATTTTCTTTTTCAAGTTGCACTTGGATGAAGTCATATTAGCAATTAGAATCTTCTCCTTGACTTGGGCCTAATAGCAGCAAATGGGATGGTAATTAGTTACAGAGTTGGAGACACTTTTTTCTAAAGATTTGGCATAACAATGGTAGTTTTCCAAACAAATGGATAGAGCGAATGTTATGTACTCGTATTTCGAAGAGATAAAGCTTTCAAAATAATTAATAATATGTGGTCAATGTTGAATGGTTCCAAAGTATTTTGAGCAGTGGAAATAGGAAGGGTAGAAGGTGAAGGTGTGGGAAATACAGAAGAGAAGTAGTTGGAGAACAAACTGGCTTTTTCTTTTGCCTCTGTAGATGTATTACCTAATCCATCGACAAGAGTAGGAAATTTTTTTCTTAACTTTCAATCGAATTTTACAAACATTGTAGAAGGTCTTCTGATGTTTTTTTTAATCAAGTTAGCCTCTTTAGAAATCTGGTATTCAATTTATTGCTTATGGAAAACATACGAGAGGTTTTTATAATAACTTGATTTGGATGAGGAGAGAAAGAGTCGTTGAAGCTTTTTGTAAGTTAAACGGAGGCGGGTGGAATAATTCGAGATTGGGTCATTCGGGGTCACTAGAGGCACAAACGCATCATTGAGAGAGCATAAAAATGATACTAAATAATTATTCGCATTTTTTGATGTTTGTTTCTCAAATTAGGCCCGTGATCTTTTATACAGAGTGCTTTTACAAGTATGAACCTTGTGTCTTCGGTCGTGAAGAAGTAAGATCACTCCGAGTCGAAAAGCTTGATTAAATTTAGGCTGGGCTTGAGAAAGATCGACACTAGTTTAGTTCGACACTAGAAAGATCGACACTAGTTTAGTTCGACACTAGAAAGATCGACACTAGTTTAGTTTGATTCACGGTTTTTGTCTTCTTCATACATATATGTCTTTATTGAGGATGCCTCCCGTTTTGTGAACATTGAAGAACCAGATGAGTTTCTCTCCAGCTTGGAGAGGGCTACCATAATTAAGAAGATGTTGGACTTGATACGAGCCCCGGTTGATGGATACCTAATCGAAGTGGAAGAGAACGAGCAACTAACTATTCCAGACGGAGCTTCAGTTTGTTAGTTCAGTCTTCACCTTAACTACACTTAACTTAACTGCACTTCATCTCTACCTCTCTCTCTCTCTCTTTCTCTCTTTCTCTTTTTCTCTTCCTTCTTCTCTCTATCTGACTCTCTCTCTCTGTCGCTCTCTCTCCCTCTTTCTTACTCTTTCTCTCTATTTCTCTCTATTACTCTCTATTTCTCTTTCTCTCTCGTTTGCTCTCTTTTTCCTCTTTCTCTTTCTCTCTCGTGATTATCCGTAAGAGGAAGAAACATTTTTGCGACATAGCTAGTCTGAAGAAAAGCCTAGCTTAGATGTATTTCGGTAGGTTCAATGTCGATGTGCCCAAACAAAATTAAGTCATGTTAATTTATAAATTTGATAAGTTCTACATTTCATGAATGACATATTAATTGAAATTTCATGTGACACAAACTCAAACACTCCTTGTTTGAAGTGTCATTTCTGAAACGCGCTGGCGTCATTAGAGAAGTACTGCCACTGCATGAGCAAGCAAAGCTGAAGGAACTCACGTCTGCATGGGTCGTTTCTCTCCACTCACAGGTGACATTGTCGTTCATGTTCTTATTGACTATTATCCTTAACCAAGTCTTAGCAATCAGAGTTATAAATGTACAAAATATTATAAAACTATTACTTGTAGTTGAGATAAGTGCCGTTAGCCAATGATCAATTTAAAGTAACACTTTGTGAAAAACTTTACGATGTCAAGTTTTTTTCTCAATTATTTACTCAATCAACTTTTTAGGCTTTAAAAATTGGTTAGCTGTGCTTATTTGTGAAGTGAAGGTTCTTGGAAGAAAGCCAAAATAATGAATAGACAATTCAATTTCAAAAGCTTCTGAGAACCCAATCCAGTTCTTAACTCTAAATAACCATGTAGAATATTGGACGGAGCATATTTCAGCCTTTGGATGACGTTCGAGGATACTTCGGATGTGAGATTGCCCTGTACTTCGCATGGCTCTCCCACATGACTTCAGCTCTTGTTTTCCCTGCTTTTTTAGGTTAGTTGTTATATGCGCATAAATTAAGTCACCCAGGTTCTGAGTTAGTTTGAATTTAGAAGCTTACCAAGTTCAATCTTTTCCAGGCATTTTTCTCTTTATATATGGCTCAGCAGATTCTGATGGAGATCATTCTGAGGCAAGTAATTACGAGCAACAGGTACATTCCAACTAATTCACATCTTCCGATATTTACTGAAAAAAAACTACTGTACAGCACTATTTAACGTAAAAAAAGACCAATCTATTCAGGCAAAAATTATAGCGAACTAAATCATGCATTCATTGGATTCGCTAATCATAGAAAAAAATATCACGTCTGATTAAGAACTGATAGCTTGTTTGTAAAAAGAGATAGCAATTACTTTCAATTCTTCAAAGTTGTTTTTGTCTCATTCGATTTCATACGAATTTCGAATTCAGAAAGAATGCCGTTGTTTTAAAGTTCTCCTGTGACATCTGCTTCGTGACGTTTGCCCTGTTCAATTGTCTTTGGGCGACAGCTTACTTGGAGCACTGGAAAAGATATCAAGCCGAGCTCACCTTTAAATGGGGTACTTTCTCGGAGAGTTTCATTGGTGAAGCTTTTTTGGAAGAACCCCGAGCTTCTTTCAAGGTCAGCTCTCAAATCAACCGTTAGTAAGTTTTTCTGTAGGGGTTTTCAAAAAAACAACTTTTTCTAGGATTTCTTTAAAACAAAATCTCGGTGGTCTAAAACGACTTTTTCGACCGGGAAAACTGCTCATTTCTTCTGATAATCCCATAAGAATCTAAATTTGGTGACTTCCGTGGTTTTTCTCAGCATATTTTGTCAGCGTATAAAATTACTAAATTCTTTTGTCTACTTTTTTATTGACAGTGTAATGATGAGAACTTGAATAACCTTTCCAATTGTCTTAGTCAAAATAACTTTTTCCATTTATTCTCGACTATTGTGTTTCATGTTTTTCATCAAAGTGTTTTTAAAGGGCGAAGGATACGCGGAAAACCCGGTGACTGGTCTGATGGAACCGTTCTTCCCTCGGTGGAAGAAGGCCCTCATCCTTTACGGAATCACTTTTCCCATCACTTTCTCCTGCATTTCGGTGCTGTTCTCTGTGATGCTCTTCACATTCCGAGTGCAGCATTGGATGGATCAGTCAGTTATCTCACTTCCAACACACTTTTACTTAGTTTTGTAAAAACAATTCTAACTGAAGTAACTTTTTTATGACATTCATTTCTTCTGATAATTCCATCAGAATTTAAATTTGGTGATTGTTAGGCAAACTGTACACTTTTCCTTTAACCGAGCTTTCCAAATTTTACACTCATGAACAACTTTTTTCTTCAACTTTTAAACGTTGACAAAAATTTTCGTTTTTGTATTAGTCTTCCGCCGCCCTTGAAGTGACCCGACTAAGCTTTTTTTCAAATTTTAGTATAAAACACGCTAAATCAACTACTTTCCTCTTAAAATGGGAATCCAACAAGGATCTCAATTTTCAGATGCTCCCGAGAATAGATTGTGTTCATCAATAAATCATATTTTGGTGCACTGACTTTCAATAAGAAATTGCTTGTCATTCTCAAGTTGAACTTTTTTTCTGGCAGGACTTTGTCTACCTCAGCTTGGCTCGGCTGGCTCTGCTACTTCCCGATGATCGCCTTCACCCTCTTCCTCCAGTGCAGTGAGAAAGCGTACCGGAAGCTCGCTCTTTATCTTAATGAAATCGGTAACTTACTCAAGCTGAAAAAACTGGGCCAATTGCGATTATCTTTGTCTCTTACAAGACATCAAGGAAAAGCTGATCAAGAAAAAAAAACGGTTTTCAGCAAGGAGCCATCCGAATCTTAACGCCCTCTCATTATTCACATCTTCTGAGTTTTGTGCTGAGTCTTTTCATCGAATTCACATTTTGAAGACTAAATCCTATATGTCAAAGCCATAACTTTAATTATAGCTCCATATTGCATCACTATCCGACTGATTCTCTCAACTATTCGTTAAACATGATAAGAAAAGTTATTGATTGGAAAGGCAGGCCTGAGAATGAAATTTTTTTTTGAAACACGTGCTTAAGTAAATACGAATATGACTGTCTCGTAATTCATGTATGTCTTGTTAACTTCTTTGTCTTGGCGTAGCATCAATTCATATTTGTGAACCGAAGTTAACTGAA
Source organism: Allodiplogaster pararmata (assembly GCA_964056735.1). Taxonomy (NCBI): domain Eukaryota; kingdom Metazoa; phylum Nematoda; class Chromadorea; order Rhabditida; family Diplogasteridae; genus Allodiplogaster; species Allodiplogaster pararmata. The sequence continues at coordinate 29,548,352 of OZ057405.1, forward strand.
TCTGCACTCTACATTTTCACATGGACTCTTTATTTAAGTCGAAAATGTAGATGATGTACTACATTGTATTTGTTGAGTGCAGAGAATTATCGATCGGAGGAGGATTATGAAAAGGCGCTTATCAGCAAAGTCGTCGTCTTTCAGTTCGTTTCAGCGTTTGGTACCCTATTCTACACCGCATTCGTTCTGCAAGACATGAAAAAGCTGCGAGAGGTTAGTTGATATTGATCAAGTTAGAAAGAAGGGCGAAAACAGAAATTTGGCTACTCGAGAAAAAAATCATAAGTCTAATGGGTCTTGACTTTTTTATCTTTTAACACATTATTTTATATTGTACAGATACTCGCAACTTTACTGATAACACGGCAATTCACGCAGAACCTATCCGAGTCCATACCGCCTTACTTCATGGAGAGGTAATTCATGACTCTTTCATGACTTTTCATTGATGAGTCATGGATCTTATATAAGCTCAGAACTCTACTAATCACTGGAGTCATTACGCTTCATTCAGAGTGAAATTTTCTCGCATGACATACGAGATGACTAGGAGCATGAGCGAGAAGTCTCTCCATCAGCTCGTATGCGAGAAAAGAAGCCGGATTGAAAGCATATGCGAGCAAAGGAATAAAAAGGGATTAACGTTCGAATCTGATGAGGTTATTTCAGCTTCATTGATTGAGGTTTCAGTTTCCTTTGAACTACCAAAGTCAATCTTGTTTTTTCAAAACGAAGTTCCAATATATTTGTGTTTTCCCGATACATGTTCTCTTGAACACTCATTTTTACATCAGTGTTGCTCACATTTTTGGTAGTAATAGTGATTTTAATGACTTTCATGAGCGGGTAAAATCATTTCGATGAATTATTTTTTTGTAATTCCGATCATGAAATAACTTCCCTGTAGATGTGCGGGGAAGAGCAAGTCCTTCGCAACCGACAAACAGGTGAAACTTTCGCGGTAGGATCGGCAGATACAGCTAAAGAGACGAAAGACTACAAAATTGTAGAAGTTGGTTTTTTTGCGTCAATAAAAATGTCCTTAAATCGTAGAAAAAAATTATACTTTTGAAAGTTCTCGTAACGTTGAATTTTTCTGGCTGTGAGTGAAAACGAAAAACTAAATTCATCACATACATAGGACTTGTGATAACTCACAACTCTCTTCTTGGTAATCTTCTCTCAACCTGTTGTGTTTTAAAGAAAATTAAGTTAAGAAATTGAAAATTGTACCGACAATTAACCTGAAATCATAATTTAGGGTTTTCTTGTAATGAAAAGAATGTAGAGTAACAATGAAAAGCGCAGTATAGAAATATCATATAAAAGTTGCAGAAGTTTTTAGGCCCAAGACACAATGGCACGATCTGTTGCCCGTAATTTGTTGTTTTTTTTTTCAATTTCAACTCCTTTTTTCAGCTTTCAAATCAATGTTCCGCTTCCCTCACCCTCCCAAATAGAAGTACGCTCCTAAACGACTCCGTTGCTTCTGTTTCTCTTCCAAACCACTCCACTTCTCCTCTCACATTCGTGATCGATTCTACGACTCCATTTTCTCCTCCAGCTGATTCTACCACTCCATTTTCTCCTTCAGCTGATTCTACGACTCTATTTTCTCCTTCACCTGATAAAACCGGTTCTATCACTCTCTTAGAAGATTCTCCACCTGCATTCACTCTTCCGAATGATCCTGCTCTCACTATGCTAAAATGCTTAACAGCAGAATTAACCATAGAAGTGAATTAGAAAACTTATCTGTTCGATTTCCTCAGGCCTGCCTACACATATAATAGGTGCATGTTGGCCAACTCACAATTCTTTCTGCATTAACACAAGACTGACAAAAATGACGGTCACACAAGAGCACGCGAGCCCTTTGTATTGTATTCCATGATATCACTGAAAATCGAGCCTCTTGAGCAAGTGTAGCTTGAAACATATACAGAAGTTGCGTTTTAAATTCTTTAATGAGCGTTTGAACCTGTATTCCGGTAAAAATGCAATCAATTCGTTTGACTTCTGAAGAAAACTTCATTTAATTTATGGTTTCAATTTCGATAGAAAATCACTTGCATCAATTGCCGTTAACCTAACTTACACGCTTGAGAAGGCGTTCGAACTTATCGACGGTTTCTCGCAAGTATTCGGAAGATAGCTTGTCTCACTCCGTGGTGAGGCGGTCCTTGAGGACGCTCCGAATTTCTAGGAAAATTAGGACAGACCTGGGACTGGGAACACCCTCAAACAGAAAAATCCAGCGTATTAGGTCTGGAGAGGATGCGGGCCATTCCGATTTGGTTAAGAAGGCCGGTAAGTATTAGGTCTGGAGAGGATGCGGGCCATTCCGATTTGGTTAAGAAGGCCGGTAAGTATTAGGTCTGGAGAGGATGCGGGCCATTCCGATTTGGTTAAGAAGGCCGGTAAGTATTAGGTCTGGAGAGGATGCGGGCCATTCCGATTTGGTTAAGAAGGCCGGTAAGTATTAGGTCTGGAGAGGATGCGGGCCATTCCGATTTGGTTAAGAAGGCCGGTAAGTATTAGGTCTGGAGAGGATGCGGGCCATTCCGATTTGGTTAAGAAGGCCGGTAAGTATTAGGTCTGGAGAGGATGCGGGCCATTCCGATTTGGTTAAGAAGGCCGGTAAGTATTAGGTCTGGAGAGGATGTGGGCCATTCCGATTTGGTTAAGAAGGCCGGTAAGTATTAGGTCTGGAGAGGATGCGGGCCATTCCGATTTGGTTAAGAAGGCCGGTAAGTATTAGGTCTGGAGAGGATGCGGGCCATTCCGATTTGGTTAAGAAGGCCGGTAAGTATTAGGTCTGGAGAGGATGCGGGCCATTCCGATTTGGTTAAGAAGGCCGGTAAGTATTAGGTCTGGAGAGGATGCGGGCCATTCCGATTTGGTTAAGAAGGCCGGTAAGTATTAGGTCTGGAGAGGATGCGGGCCATTCCGATTTGGTTAAGAAGGCCGGTAAGTATTAGGTCTGGAGAGGATGCGGGCCATTCCGATTTGGTTAAGAAGGCCGGTAAGTATTAGGTCTGGAGAGGATGCGGGCCATTCCGATTTGGTTAAGAAGGCCGGTAAGTATTAGGTCTGGAGAGGATGCGGACCATTCCGATTTGGTTAAGAAGGCCGGTAAGTATTAGGTCTGGAGAGGATGCGGGCCATTCCGATTTGGTTAAGAAGGCCGGTAAGTATTAGGTCTGGAGAGGATGCGGGCCATTCCGATTTGGTTAAGAAGGCCGGTAAGTATTAGGTCTGGAGAGGATGCGGGCCATTCCGATTTGGTTAAGAAAGCCGGTAAGTATTAGGTCTGGAGAGGATGCGGGCCATTCCGATTTGGTTAAGAAGGCCGGTAAGTATTAGGTCTGGAGAGGATGCGGGCCATTCCGATTTGGTTAAGAAGGCCGGTAAGTATTAGGTCTGGAGAGGATGCGGGCCATTCCGATTTGGTTAAGAAGGCCGGTAAGTATTAGGTCTGGAGAGGATGCGGGCCATTCCGATTTGGTTAAGAAGGCCGGTAAGTATTAGGTCTGGAGAGGATGCGGGCCATTCCGATTTGGTTAAGAAGGCCGGTAAGTATTAGGTCTGGAGAGGATGCGGGCCATTCCGATTTGGTTAAGAAGGCCGGTAAGTATTAGGTCTGGAGAGGATGCGGGCCATTCCGATTTGGTTAAGAAGGCCGGTAAGTATTAGGTCTGGAGAGGATGCGGGCCATTCCGATTTGGTTAAGAAGGCCGGTAAGTATTAGGTCTGGAGAGGATGCGGGCCATTCCGATTTGGTTAAGAAGGCCGGTAAGTTTGCGTGAACTTTGGTGTGCAGATTAGGGTTCGTCTTACTTATAACTTTTTCCGTGAGAATCGGAGCAGGGGTTCGATAGATATTTAATCGGAGCAGGGGTTCGATAGAGCAGGGGTTCGATAGAGCAGGGGTTCGATAGAGCAGGGGTTCGATAGAGCAGGGGTTCGATAGATATTTAATCTTTCCCGTGTAGGTGCTGCTATCCAGCTGGACGTTTTTTCAACGAAGAAGAGGGGACTCTTCCCAAAGAATAGATTACCCTCCAGACTACAACCTGATCCCTCTGCCTTATGTATTCAATGTTCAAGTTCTCTTTTTTTTCAATGTTCAAAATTCAATTCATTTGCTATTCCTTTTTTTAATGATCTTTCTCAAGGCCCACTTGCTGAAGGAGTCGAACAACCTTACTCCTAATTACTAATGCAAACGTTTAATTAGTTCGAAGGTCGTCTTATTATTGTTAGTAATGAATGATAAAAGATCTGATAATTCAAGGTAATTATTTAGTAGCACTGCTAAGACGATAATGTTGCGAAAGCCTGTTTCGGCCCAGCTCAGACAGTTCTTGGACTATGTGTGTTATTAGAATTAACGGGAATCGCTTCAAGAAAATTTTTGTTTTCAATATCCACCCTGAACTGAATCAAATGTTCTCTCAAAATCAAACAATTTGGTTGCATTACAACCAAATAACAGGTTTGAATTTTCATTACAGAACTTAAAAGTGTAAATATTCATAAACTGTTGTTGAGTCAAAATACTGGTTATAGAGAACATTATGATTCTTGCAGTTGCGGTGGATATCAGTCAAGCTGAGTTGGAGTGTAACTTGAAGTTGTATGATCGTCCTCTGGATGACTACTTGGAAATAGTCATACAGGCAAGTCTTTACTGTACAACTCTTCAGGTAAATATAACTTTAATGAGTTCTTTGCGGGACCACTTCTGTCAGTAATTTTGGCTCACAAATTTCGTCAAAGCCTTGTATAATTAGTCAAAAAGAGTTGAGTACTATTTTTTTCTGAGTTTACAGGAACTTTCTTGACTGCTATCGAAATACATCGAATGGTTCAGTTTTGACATTACTCTAACAGTTTTTACTAACACAGTCGAAAAAATATTAGCTCCGCATTGTCCCCGTTTTTTGACATGAAAAAGTTTCATCGCTCTGAGTAATGAAAAAAATATATCTCACTTCATTACTACATATAGTCATTAAGTTGAAGTTCCATTTCATTGCCAAATGAGGAACAAACTCCAAGTTTCAGTTCGGGTACGTCCTGTTGTTCTCGCCGTCTTTTCCTCTGGCTGCTTTATTCGCTCTGCTCAACAACATTCTTGAAATGAGAGTCGACGCTTTTAAGCTATGCAATAACGTGCAGAGACCGTTCGGACGCTTTGTCAAGGACATTGGAGCTTGGCAAGGAGCCATGGAGGTTTTTTTCTCAGAGAAAGCATTACTAGCAACGCACAGAGAGCACGAGAAGCCCATTTTGGCAAAAAATCGAGCAAGTTCCTCATCTCAGTATCTCAAATGTTATACACTTTGTGACAAAAAAACTGCTGAAATTTTTTTTTATAACATCTGGATTCCCGATAAATCTTCTTGGTAGTTTTTGTAATTTTTGCAAACTAAGGTTCGTCCCTTGTAGTTTCGGTTATTGGTCTTGAGCTAACATTACACTTCTCTCAATGAATGTGGGGCTAAAATATGATGAAGTACATACACACATATTCGACAGGCAATTGGCACACTAGGAGTGATCGTGAACTGTTTGCTGATTGGACAATCGGGGCTGCTACAAAGAATGTGGCCGGGACTCTCATGGACATCTCAGGTACGGTAACTGTCCACGAGAGACATCAAGCTTATGGACCATTGTAAAATAAGATAAAACAGAAGTCTGTTAGGTAAGTCTGTTGAAAACCTGAATTGAAAGTCCCGGCGGTTTCGAGAGTCTGCAAAAGTTAATAAAGAATATTAATAGATCAGTTGTCAAATATCACTCGAGAAGCTGAAGTCTTTCATTTTATTTATCTTCGAATGTGTTTAATTTGTTCTAGCTTCAACGATTTTTTGTGCATTTTTTAATCATTGGTAATCTACTTCAAATTAAATCACGGAAAATAGCTGATTGGAAGAACTTGGTCTTCCATATTGAGGGAACAACTCGCTTCTTCAAATAGGTTCGAATAATATCTGAGAATAGGAGAGAAAAACAACTAGATTTGTGTGATTTTCAACTTTCCACATTTTTCCAGTTCAAACTTTTTTGATAACTCTATTTGCTGTTCGTTATTTTATGCACAACCGCCGCTATGATGAATTTTCGGACAGCGTATTATCATTTGTTTTGCAGGTTGCTTTCATAGTTCTATTGGAACACATTCTTCTTGGTGCTCGTCGTGTAATCGATTGGGCGGTACCAGATGTGCCAGAATGGGTAAGCGGCTCAGTTGCAGTTTTTTAGAAAGAGAGATAACATACAGCGGATCAGCAAAGTTTCCTCGGTAGTCTAATGATAATACACTAAACTTTCGATCACAGTTTATTACAGACGGACGACTAAGTTCGATTCCACCCCGTATCCTAGCTTTTGTCCGTGCGCAAATCAACTTGTATTTCAGTTGACATTTAATATTTCAGGTGTCAATCATTCAAAAATATTGAGTGAACCAAAAAAAGTTTTGTTATCATTCAAACTATGAGTATACAAACGGGATTAAGAAAGATGATGATAAAATTCAGAACCAGAATAGTTATTTATTGCATCGAAACCTCAGAAACCGATTAGTCGTAAAATGCTTCGACCTACGTCGAAAACTGGTCAAAGTATAAAATCCAGCTTGTAAACTCAGCCTTGAATGAGTATTCTGTTTCTGAGATTATAATAGTAAGATATTTTGAAAAGAAATGTCTTCTTACAGCACTAACGTATTTTTTTATTGCTGTCATATGTGCACTACCATCAAAATAATTAGATATTTTGCTCTTTTTTTTAATTTTTCGTGCTTTCGGGATTTTTTTCATTTCGTGCTTTTTGCCACACTTTTGCATTGAAAAATGTAGATAAATACATAGTTATTAAGTCCTAGAACATTAACGAAAGACACATCGTGACGACGACAGTTCTAGGTTGTAACTAAACTATCATTGGACTAAAGAATTAGAAATCATCGGAAAATTAAGATAACATCATCAATTTTAAGCACAAATCGAGCCACAACAACTATTGTTGACACAGCTCATGAGAATGTTTCAACTTTTTTGTATTCTCTAATTTTGATTCAACATCATTATAAAAGCCAAGAAGGTTAATCATATGTTCACGACATTTGAAGACTATTTACTTAATATCATGCAAATGGTATCCAAGAGTTTTCGTTCAGGTGAGAGTGCAGCTAGCGAGGGAAGAGCTGAACCGGCAAATGTGGCTCAGAAGCAGCAAGGCGTCGTCAACCTACTCCACCCTGGATGTCTCGCGGTACTCCTCAAGAGCGCGCTCCTTGACCCCCTTGCGGAACCGCGTCATGAACAAAAAGACTAAAATGAACATGGAAAATTAGAATACCTATTACAATAATTCATTCCGATGAACCTGTGAATTCATTCTGCCTCAGCAGCAGGTAAACGGTTTTTGGGCTGAAGTTTTAGCTTTAAACTTTGAAGCTGTATGAAATTTTAGGTGTTCGCGTTCTCGAAAATAAAACCTTTTACTCGTTGTTATAGTTAGGTTTTTTTCTTGCATGGGACTAAGTTCGGGTAAGAAGGAGATGATCAAGGTTGGATATATTGTGTTCTGTGTATCTCTGAAGATCAGAGAAGAAGACAAAAGCATAGGATAGAAAACATTTGGTGTTCACTATGATTTTTCTCTATTACGCTGCAAGAACGAATATTAGTAATATTATGCTCAAAGTTCAAGAAAATATATTTTTTTTATTTTCTCATTGGTTGTTTTTTCTGGAACTTTTCTTAGACTTTTGCGCTAGTCATTTTCCAATAGACTTCTTCTTGTTTTAGAAATCGATTTCATCAAAACTTGATGAGGAAGTAAGATTTCTTGTGTTGCAATAACAAGAATATGTGCAACGAATAATGGTTGTCCGAGCTCTTAGAATAGTGTCTATAGTGATTTAATTTATATTTCATATCAATCAAATGGCTTTTGTCGACTGGGCCGGCTGCTCAGATGTATACATTGTTTGATTGATATCGCGTTCAAACAATAATGAATTTTTTACTTCAAAAAACTTTGCTGTCCAGGAAAATATAACATTGTTACTTATGTGATAAATTACATATACCTGAATCATATTCTTTACCTGAATCCTACTATTTTTTTGCGTTTTCAGGTTAAACAGAGAGAGAGAGAAAGAGAGAAAAGAGACATGATTTAAGAAAGAGAGGAACGAGAGGAAGAGAGAAAGACTAAGGAAAAGAAAAACAGAGTAGAGTCAAACAAAGGAGCAGGAAAAGTTCAATTTCATAAATAAAACCATGTTTCATCTGCAACATTTTGGTTCAAAAAGGACACAAACCTAATATAAAATGTAACATAACAACTCCGTTCAGCACACTTTGAAAATGAAACTTTTAGGTTTTCGAAACTTTTGCCAAAGCCTGAAAGTTTTAGGTTTTCGAAACTTTTGCCAAAGCCAGATCTATGGAAAAACAAGAATTTAAAAAAACATAACTGTGAAAAATCATGACTAAGAAACCTCTAATGACAGTTCAAATTAGTTGTTTTTTTTCGATTTGGAAGCATTGAAGGCAAGACAGGAGGATATCGTGTCAGAAGCAAAATAAACATTATTGATCATCTTGTTTATTTCTTATGATAGTATAAAATGTGGAGAAATATGGGATTTCTCAGGTGTATTCAGCTTACAAACAGTTCCAAACGGAAACAATTTTTTGTTGTGACTCTGATATTGATTCTCGGCTTTGCCTGCCCTATCAGTTATATCCTGTCTAAACATGTCGCCTCCTCTCGCAAATATCTATTCATTTATATAAAATATCAACTGTTGAACGTTTTTCTCGCCATTCTCATTCTTTGCGTCTTATTCCGCCCAATAATATTAATCCGTCTTTCATATCAACATGTGTTTCTCGTCAGTTATCAGTATGGAATTCATTGGATTTTGAAATCGTAAACGATCCTAATTGCAAGGTATTTAATAACAATTTACTTAAGTTGCCTGTCAACCTAGTTTTACCAAATACTTTTGTTTCTGAAAACTAAAGGATCGTTTCTTTATTAATAGCATTTTCTATCCCCGCCCTTCCCCTAGATAAGCAACTTTTTGCTTACACACACCTCAACTAGAAAGACAGTCCATGCATATCCGCTATTGTTCTTGTTCACTGTGAACCGAAGTTGAATATAATCTGTGCAAGGAATATGAATGAATGGATGAATGAATATTGATGTCAGCTCTCTTCTTGAAACTATTTGCCTACAAGCAGACACGATAGCCGTTAGAGCTCGAACCATCGAAGCTCAAAATCAGCAGATCGGTTTTCTGACGCAATAAAATTCTCCATTCCACCAGCAGCTCTCTCCAGACTTAGTCGCTTACGAGGCTGTGAGGCGTTTTCTACTAGAAGGCTCTTTGAGAGGAGAAAGCTAGTTATTGAGGAGAAAGCAAAGAACATCGTCGTGGTCGGAATGGCAGAGGAAGATTCCGATTAGGTCACTGCAGCTTAGGACGAAACTTTGTTACGAGGCTTATTCAAGAACTCGACATTGAAGATCTTTCGGATGCTTTCAAGAAAGGAGAAGTCAAATACGAAAGGCACGGCAAGGTAGAACTTAAAAAGAGGATATTGAAAATTTACCTACCCTCTTAGGCTCTCAACTCATCTACTCTAAAAAAGATAAGAACTTCGAGGCTCCCAGTTCTCATGTCATTCCCCGAGTCTTTGTAAGAGAAGACTTAACTAGAACAGGTTTCGAACTAGAGAAACAATATAGACAAATGGCTAGAAAAGGAACCAGCAAGCAGGGCAGATCGAATGGACGGTGAGAGGTTCGCAACTCTTCAAAGTATCCAAGCCTAGACCGTTCAGAGAGGAGCAGAGGATGTCAGTAAGAGGAAGTCACATTAGGACAATGGCAGTGTCAGTAGTATCGTGAGTGTTTATCCTCATTTTAGAGCATGTTTTTTTCATTAGCAGATCTGTACGTGACAATTTAGCTGCCGCGACATTAATCTCTGGACGATGAGATCATCGGTGCGATGACCTCATGTCATTCAAGTTAGGCGAAAATTTTGAAAGATGATGTGACCTTGACTAAATTTTTTTTTGGAAATAAAAGGTCCTGCACGGAATTCCATTCTTAGAACTTACGCGCGTAATTGACAGAGTCAATGTCTGCGCTCTAACCTTTTCTTATTACACGGACTCGAGTTTTATATTAATCGCACTTGTACTATTTTATTTGGTACACGTTTTTTTTACACGTATTACACGGACTCGAGTATGTACTATTTGGTACACGCAGCGAACTTTTTGCCTTGAAATAGTATTTCTGAAGGATAGAAAGATCTGTTCTAAATCAACTTATAGTTGGTGAATTGTTTAGTCAAAGTATCTTTTTGTATCAAAGTATCAAAGTATAAAAAAATATTTTTAAAATAATTTTTAAAGCCCCCAGCCCAAGTGAAGCGGAGCCCCCCAAGTGAAGTGCGCCCCCTTAAGTTGAAAAGAACCCAAATTGTTCTTCTAAAACAGCAAAATTATTCAACGCTAGAATCACTTTTTTTAAAACCGGCACTTTCGCACTTTAGGCCCCTCCCCTCCTAGAGGTTCGATGGGTCATACTTCTGTCTTACATACATTTACAAAAAAAAATTTTTTACATCAAAACAGTATTTTTACATCAAATAAATTATGTTTACATTGAAAACGCTTAGGCTCAGGAAAAAAGTTTAGGCTCGAGAAAAAAAGAAGCTTAGGCTCAGGAAAAAAAAAATTTGGGTACAAAGTTTCGGGGTACGAAATGTCGCGGTACGAAGTGTCGAGTACGAAGTGTCGAGAATACAACAAAAAACAAAAACAACAACAAAAAAGTGAAATGATTTTTAAGTACGGAAACAAACTAGATTGCGATTAGTTAGTATTTTAAGATTCATTTGGAGAGCAAGACGAGATGTGAAATCTCATTTTCTCGTACTTTAAGATGCTATTTCGCGTGCTCTCGCAAGATCATCTCATACCTCACTGATGCAACATTTTTGGGCCAATAAGGTGCGAGAGCCATGATCTCATCTTGAAATATTTCAGTTGTATTAACACTGACTCGATGATCTCATCCATCGAGCAATGATGTCATCTTCACAGATACATCGTCGATCGCTCAACTTTTTTTCGAGAGATTAATGTCGCGGCTGATCTTCATTTCCTGCTTGAGTGTAATACTTATGAACTCATTTTCATCACTGAGATTCGGCTTTCATCTTTGAATACAGATCGAGAACTTATAAGATTTGTAGTTCTTTATTACCTTTAATAAAGATTTCAATTATACTATCGCTCATTGTGATCAATCTTTTGATGAGCCGACAAAAGGAGGAGGCTCTGCTATTTCGGTTTCTCTCACGCTCTCTTCTCTCTTTGTATCTCTGCTATTTCGGTTTCTCTCACGCTCTCTTCTCTCTTTGTATCTCTGCTATTTCGGTTTCTCTCACGCTCTCTTCTCTCTTTGTATCTCTGCTATTTCGGTTTCTATCACGCTCTCTTCTCTCTTTGTATCTCTGCTTTTTCGGTTTCTCTCACGCTCTCTTCTCTCTTTGTATCTCTGCTATTTCGGTTTCTCTCACGCTCTCTTCTCTCTTTGTATCTCTGCTATTTCGGTTTCTCTCACGCTCTCTTCTTTCTTTGTATCTCTGCTATTTCGGTTTCTCTCACGCTCTCTTCTTTCTTTGTATCGTCTTTACGATAGGAAGGTATTTTATGAAAGTTCAAGAATGAAGAGATAGAATATACAAGCACTATCACTACCGATCACTGTGATGACGCTAATCACAAAAATCTGTTTCGCACCCGCTCAGACAGACTTCTGTGCTCTCTGGGTGGGGCTCATCAGTGATTGCCCAGAGAGTACACATACGAGGAATTTTAACGATAATATAACATGTGTTGAACAAACAAAACACAAAACGAATACATTAAGGTCTTTTGATCTCGTAAATTTGCTTGAGTTACAGGTGACCAGTCTGTAAACTTCATTACTCCAATGTTTATGCGTTTACTACACTCCGAGTGTTGTCACATTTTGATAAATGTATTCAATAAAAAACCATAATCACAAGTTTCTCTATTTTGTTTTCATTCTTCTCCTTGTTTTGTTTTCTTCTCTTATTTTCATGTGTGGTCTCATTTTAATTAATGTATGAATAAATAAATAAAACACAAAAAAAATTAAAAACATTTAAAATAAGTATGAATTAAAGAGTTTTTAGGTAATTTTTTAAAATCTAACAGCAAAGAAATTTGAAGTTGAAAAATATCAATTAACATTACTTGAAATTAGAAAGTGAATAAGGTTAGTATAATTAAGTAAATGATTATTAGACTAATTGGACTAATCTATTAACAAAAAAGTTATTAAGATATCTAGTAATAGGAAGGAAATATGATAGAATTTTTTTTTTGCATTAGATTAAAAATGTAAGAAAGAAGATTTTTAAAAAATTTAAATTAGTAATGATAATTATAACAGTCATTATAATGGCGATGATGTTTTAGAACATAAATGAAAGGTTAAATAAATAAAGAGGTTGTTACCATTGATCTACTCAATCACTATTCTGTTCCTCGTCAAATACGATGTGTGTGTGTCAAATACGATGTGTGTAAGTGTCAAATACGATGTGTGTCAGTGTCAAATACGATATGTGTAGGTGTCAAATACTATGTGTGTAAGTGTCAAATACGATGTGTGTAAGTGTCAAATATGATGTGTGTAAGTGTAAAATACGATGTGTGTAAGTGTCAAATACGATGTGTGTAATTGTCAAATACGATGTATGTAAGTGTCAAATACGATGTGTGTAAGTGTCAAATACGATGTGTGTAAGTGTCAAATACGATGTGTGTAAGTGTCAAATACGATGTGTGCAAGTGTCAAATACGATGTGTGCAAGTGTCAAATACGATGTGTGTAAGTGTCAAATACGATGTGTGTACGTGTCAAATACGATGTATGTAAGTGTCAAATACGATGTGTGTATGTGTCAAATACGATGTGTGTAAGTGTCAAATACGATGTGTGTAAGTGTCAAATACGATGTGTGTAAGTTTCAAATACGATGTGTGTAAGTGTCAAATACGATGTGTGTAAGTGTCAAATACGATGTGTGTATATACCGCTCTCCTTATTCTCATTCTTCTTCAATGATTAACATGTTGTCATATCTTAAGTCCGGTCTCCCACTGCGATCGGTTCAATAAATGATATAGAGCGTGTATAAAGGTGTTTCTCGAGAAGGATATTTGCTAGAGCTCGTCTTTCGATGACCGATTATCTGTCGAGATTGCACTTTTTAAACCTTCGAACTTTAGAACACCGACGTGCCATAAGTGATCTATGTTTCCTTCATAAAGCTGTTCACCATCATGTTCTTTTAGACTACTCATCACTATTCCGAGTTTTACCTTCGAACCATAACAATCGAATCTCTCACTCTTTGAGAATCGTTCTGCCATTCAAGATTCTCAGTTCTCATAGTACCTGTTCCTCTCGCTGTATTGATACTTGGAATTCTCTTTCATCAACTCCTGTAAGAATATCATCCCTAGCTTCGTTTAAAAAAGCTTTCCAACAGTTACCATCATCCACAATTGTGCCTTATTCTAAACTTAGACTTTGATTTTTAGGATTTTAGTACTATTTCTCTTTTTGCCAATCTGTTAATTATACGCGCTTTATACTGAATTCACACCCGCGACAGATCTCCAATGTATGTATTATCATATATGCAAGGAATAAAGAATTGAAATAATTGAATTAAGTCAATAATTATACCGGGCGTCCCAATGATAATAATTGGCGATCTTAACTTGCCTGACATTGATTGGACTTCGTTGACTACATCTAGAAATGACAATCATTCTTTGTTCTTGAACTTTTCTTATGATGAAAACTTTTTTCCAAATTGTTACTCAACCGACTGGTTGCTCCAATATTCTAGACATTGTTCTTTTTCTATAATAGTCAAATTGTTTCTGATTACATCGTTTCTTCACCGTTCTCCACCAGTGATCATGCATGCGTTGAGTTCCAACATAGCTTCACCATTGTGCCTAGAAATCTGAGCCAAGTCAACATGAACTTCTCTCTTGCCAACTGAAAGTTATGGAGCTTCTCACTGTGTCTCACGATTGGAACTTCGCTATCACCCCCCCCCCCTTAACTTCGCTATCACCCCCCCCCTTAACTTCGCTATCACCCCCCCCTTAACTTCGCTATCACCCCCCCCCCCCTCCCTTAACTTCGCTATCACCCCCCCCCCTTAACTTCGCTATCACCCCCCCCCTTAACTTCGCTATCACCCCCCTTAACTTCGCTATCACCCCCCCCCCTTAACTTCGCTATCACCCCCCCCTTAACTTCGCTATCACCCCTCCGGACACTGATTCAGCGAATGAGTATATTGTTGACTTTATTGTAGATCTCATAGAACGCTTCGTACCTCTTTCGAACGAAGAAAATGATGTTGACCGATACCCTTTTAAGCTTAAAAAACTGTTCTAATATTTCAAACGTGTGTCTCGTTATACTCCTAATTCAATTTATTGTCATGAACTCTCTTCGAAATTCTCTAAGTAGTTGCACTGTTCGGAAGCCATAAGAGAGAGTAAGCTTATCTTCAGAGGGAACTTAAAAGGGTTCTATGCTGAATGTCGTAGCCGCACTAGATTACGCAACAATTTTATCATTACAATTGTAGATCAATCAGGCCGAACCATATTTACTCCATTATCTAAGGCTTAAACTTTCTCTGAATACTTTTATTCTGTTTATTCTACAGCAAGTAATGCTTCATATTTGACAAGAAAACATCGGTCAGTGACGTTCAGGCGATATGTGTATGGGGCACTCGGCTCGAAGTTGGAAAAGAAGTTATTCGAATCGCCCTCATTTGTGTCCTATCGTTTTCGGCTTCATTGAGAGTGTACGAGGTGACAGGGTTCGCATGGGGGGATGTGGAGGAAGAAGAAAGCAATAGAGGTACTCTACTCAAGATCACAGTGGTAAGAGCAAAAAACGATCAGGAGGGGGAAGGAAGGTGCACTAGAGTGAAGTTGGACAACATGTGCACCGGGTTCGCACTATGGAGTGCACACAAAAGTCGCTCAGCGATTCACCCTTCTCTTCCCGTATTCTCATCCTTTACGACCGGTAAGCCTATCTCCACGGGATATGTCAGACAAGAGCTGACTAGAGCGTGCAAGGGAGCAGGAGTTGCACGTATGACGCCGCATAAGCTCAGGGGAGGAGGAACGTCTGCATCGATTGAGAATGGAGCCTCTCTACAGGAGGTACAGAAGAGAGGAAGATGGAAGACAGCCAAACTCAAACCACTTCAATTAAATTGAATTTTGACTTCATTACGACTGATATGATATTCCAGGCAATAAGGCAATTGAAGAACAAGACTAACTCATAACCTGACGAAATACCGAACATAGTCATGAAAAAACTTGGATCTGTTCTACTGAAGCCTTTCTTATTCTTTTGAACAACTCACTTTTATCTGGTATAGCACCATCTAGATGGAAAACTTCGACAATTAGTTCTATTCTTAAGCCTAAATCTTCTGCAGATCAACTGAACAGCTACCGTCCGATTTATCTCACCTGTTCAATGTCCAAACTGATGGAAAATGTATTAATCAGTCAGATCGATGATTACTTTGAGAAGAACGATCTACTATGTATCTCCCAATCAGTTTGGATTCAGACGCAAAAAGTCGACAGTACTTTCTTTTGTACAGTTGCACTCATATCTGGTCGACTCACTTTCTCATGGGAAAGCCGTAGATGTCATTCATCTTGACATTTCTAAAGCCTTTGATTGTGTTGATCATATTTTGCTTATACCTAAAATAGAAAAATAGGAATCGGTGGTCCTCCTCTAAAATGGATCGCTGACTACCTCAGTGGAAGATCGCAAGCTGTTTGCATTCAGAATCAATTTTCTAGTTTTACTACCGTTATAAGTGGTGTCCCGCAAAGGTCAGCAATTGTTCCTAAACTTTTTTTGTAATGTTCATAGATGACTTGAAGCATGTTAGTCCTAAAATGTTTAAATATGCCATCTATGCAGACGATATTAAACTTTATGCTCAAGTTCCCGATTTCTCATTTGATCTCCAATTAGCATTAGATAACATCTCTAATTGGCGCAAACAGTCAAATTTTTCGAGAAGTTGAGAGAAAGCAGGCTGAGATGGTACGGTCACGTTCTAAGAGCTGACCCTACATCCGTCTCAAAATCAACCTGGAACCTCAATGTTCAGGGTAAGAGACTCATAGGGAGACCAAAAAACTAGATGGCGAGACAGTATTGAAGTAGACATGGCTGCTGTCAGACTTAGAGCCCATCCCAACCTCGAAACTTCATATAAGTAAATTGTAAGTAGCTGAGATGAGCATATTCCGCAACTAAAATGTGACACAGAAAAAACACAGCAAGCTTCAATCAACTGAAGGTAAGTCAACGAACTAGAGTGATATAAATTTTCACTGAAACGAGAAAAATCTCTAGGTTCAAACTAAACACACAAAAAACAACGCACGGCCAGCGAACTAAAGAGCTGGTTAAGAGTGGAACACGGGATCAAAGTTCTACTTCCACTTCGCAACATTTGTAGGAGAGAGAGAGAGAAAGAGTGATATGATGAATGAGAGAGAAAGACAGGGAAAAACAGAGATGAAGAGAAGGAGAAAGAAGATGGAGCATAACGTGGGACAGAGAAATATTAAGGAAAGAAAGTAAATTTTTTTGTTGTAAGTTTTTAAAGTTTTTTTTAGTAAAAGTTTTTTTTAAGAAAGTAAAAAGTTTTTTTTGTGAATGAAAAAAAAGAAAAGTATATCACCCTCCCCCCCCCCCCTTCTTCATCTATACCGCAACCCCTAAACACCGCCACTTAGAAGAAAGTCCATGCATTTAACCTTGTTTTTGTTTGTGTTTTCATGATATCTCATGTGCTTGGAATAAAGAAATGAAATGAAAATAATAGCGAGTTTACGAAAAGCTGCTAAAGAGTAACTCTCTAGTATTTGGAAGAGACGGAAGTAAATTAAACAACTCAAACAAAAAGGTTACTAATTCCCCTTACATATAGCTTCTTTGACAGAACAACAGAGAACAACAAGATTGAAAAACTTAGACAACAGATATCAACAGGAGAGAAATTGAGATTGAAAAATATGAAGAGGTACTGAAGCAGAAAAATTACAACTAGCAAAAGAGGCATCGGAGGGCTCCGACCAACACACTTATCAGTGCCACATTGGTTTTGACGTTGATGGTTTCATTTTCATATTTTTTCGCTTTATCTGTTCTTAATTTGAATATTCGTTAATCTCATGCTCTCTATTTTTCTCTCTCATTATCTATATGTCTTTTTTAATACCTTTCTAACTCCTCCTGCCTATCTCTATGTCTTTCTCTATTTCTCTTTATTCTTCTTCCTCACTCTTTTCGTCTCTTCCTCTACCTCTCTCTGCTCTTCTTATCAATCTTATCAATGTATATCTATCACTCTTTCAGACACACACTCTCTCTTTCTATCCACACCTTGAAACGTCCCGCAGAGACGAAACAAGAGTATTCTCTCTCATGCATCAAAGTTCAATCACCATTAGATCATATTTATCATAAAGCCTACTTCTTTCTTACTTTTTTAAGCTTTGAAAATGAAGTAAATAAATCTGAATGAGAAAAGGTCCACTTTTTTATTACTTGTTCTGACCAGTGCTGAAAAAAGAACGATTGACTTAAATTTGACTATTTTGAAAGTGTTTTTTTTTTTGGGAAAGCTTTCTTTGACTTCATGTTTGCCTCAAAACATATTATGATAAATTAATCTGAAATTTTGACACCTCAGTTAGTAAACATATTTGCTTCGCGTCTATTCTTGTTCATCTATACTCGTTCCAATGTTGTAAGTACAATACATTCTTCGTATGCGCAACGTGATAAGCATCTATAGTGATTTAAAGTCATTGTGTATAAGAATGAAAAGAAAATCATCTACACCTCTATACAATCTGCATTTAATATTGAGATCAATCTTGAGGGGAGTAAAAAATTGAGTTCTTGTATTAAGTTCGCAGCGATAACTAACATGATGTGAAATAGAATTTGATGAGGGGTTGAGCAAAGCATATCATGTGATGAAAAGCTATACAATAACCATGAAATCCACTTTATGTTTTTCGAGATCAAACCTTAAGAATTTTAAATATGTTCTTTTTCTGAGGTCTCCATGCCGGATAGCTGCAGACTGCAGAGCTCTCAAGACCGGAGACTGAGAGTTCCTTTCTGGTCTTTCCGAGCTGTGCGGACTCGAGTTCCCTTCTTGATAATGCTCGCTCTAACCATCGAAGGTCTTATGAGAAGCAACTTGAACATGGTAACAAAGCATTGTAATAGCTTTTAAAAAAACCGCTTTGTTCTTCTTCCTAGATTTTATACATTTTTTAAGCCTTTTAGCAGTTCGAAAGCTACGTGATAGCTTTATCGTATTTGCTTCACTGCCTTCGGACTGTGTAGCTGAGCAATTTTTATATACACATCAGCTTCGAGTGTGTTTTGGCCGTGACTTTTGAATGAATGAATGTATGCTTGACAATCTTGCAACTGAAAGAGAGCAAAAACGGTTACCGGAATAGTTCACAATAAGATCCTATTCAAGTCTCTAAGCATTAAAAATAAGTTTTATCAGGGATCATCGATTATAACTCTGGTCGACGTCTCTGAGACTAAACTGAAAGAAAATAGACTAGTAAGACTGAGAAACTAGACCAGTCTTGGGCTAAGGACGTTTTCGTTTTTGTTGGTAAGACATGACGTTGAGTTTAGGCATACGTTTGCATGGTGGATGAGAATTATCTCGAACCGCAGAAATTGCAAGCTAACTCAACAAAGGAAGAGATCCAACTGCAGTGCTCTGACTTCAATATTATGGAAAACGTGACGAGAAGGGAATATGTACGTGTTTCTGTTTTTTTTTCTATTCTCAACGCGTCGTTTTTCCGATTGCCCTAAATATGTACAGATGTATTTTTTGTAAGAATAAACTATCAGAAAGAAAAAGCAATTAGTCAGAACGGGATCCATCTCACTCACTTCTCTATCTTTCCCGGTAGTGCGAGCATCTTAGGAATAGCAATTAGTAGATTTTTTCATTATTATCTATAAGTCCAGCCGCACGTTTAGTGTATATGAGGTGACCTCAATAGTCACCTAATAGAAAAAAGGTCGTAGTTCCATTTTGAAAATCGTCGACCTGAGAGTCTCAAACAGATTTTCCTTTCATCAAAATGGTGTAAGACGAAAATTTGGCAATTATGAAAGGAAGACAAAGAAAGAAGTCGAAAGACCGTGAGGCCGAAAGGCCGTTTATTATTTGTACCAAACAAGAAACATACTCATAACACATTTTTACTGTTTAGCACTATGGACAACACTTTCAGTGTTAATGGCAGCAATAATGAAAATTACTGTGTTATAAGTGTGTGTTGCTTGTTTGGTACAAGTAACAAACGGTCTTTTGACTTCTTTTACCATTGTACGAAATGCTAATAATTACGGACTGTTAACATATTGCACATTAATCGTTATAAAAGTAGGCTAGCATATGAAATCTCTACTTCTCCGACTTTATGGTCTATTTTTGATTTTCTCGCAACGCTCGTTGTTTACGTCGTAGTTTTAGAGACAGTTCATAAACGAAAGAACGACCGGTCACCTAGTTAAAATAGAGATTGAACGTGCGGAAGGCTTGATACATATGTGTAGAGACCGCAATAGCTAAAATCAAAATAAGAATAGGTAGTAAAATGTTGTTTTTGTGTTCTTAATCACTTAATTATTTCAAGAAAACATGAAAAAATCAAAAACAATTACTTTAAAGCATAAAAAAGAGATTAGATTAGTTTCGAAAATTCTGCCTATAACAAATCTTAGTACGCTAGAGCGCGGAAGGTCAAGTGAGTCATGTTTGTACTAAAACGCGGCCTTAACTTCGCACTGGTAATTTACATCAACTTCGAAAGGCCTTTTTTTCGCTATCATAAAAATTATAATTTTCTCTACCATTATGTCAACTTGAGTTTTGTCATTAATAAAATAAAATAATATCTTTGCTTTTACCAGTCGAAAGTTCACCTTTACATAAAGCAGTGACTATACTTACTCTAGCGCGTGGTTCAACTTCGAAAGGCTATAAAAAAAATTTCGCTATTATAAAAATTAAAAATTTCTCTACCATTATGTAAACTTGAGTTTTGTCATTAATAAAATAAAATAAAATCTTTGCTTTTACCAGTCGAAAGTTCACCTTTACATAAAGCAGGTACTATACTTGCTCTAGCGCGTGGCTCAACTTCGAAAGGCTATAAAAAATTTTCGCTATTAAAAAAATTAAAATTTCTCTACCATTATGTCAACTTGAGATTTGTCATTAAAAAAATAAAATAATATCTTTGCTTTTACCGGTCGAAAGTTCACCTTTACGTAAAGCAGTGACTATACTTACTCTAGCGCGTGGCTCAACTTCGAAAGGCTATAAAAAAAATTCGCTATTATAAAAATTAAAAATTTCTCTACCATTATGTCAACTTGAGTTTTGTCATTAATAAAATAAAATAAAATCTTTGCTTTTACCAGTCGAAAGTTCACCTTTACATAAAGCAGGTACTATACTTGCTCTAGCGCGTGGCTCAACTTCGAAAGGCTATAAAAAATTTTCGCTATTAAAAAAATTAAAATTTCTCTACCATTATGTCAACTTGAGATTTGTCATTAAAAAAATAAAATAATATCTTTGCTTTTACCGGTCGAAAGTTCACCTTTACGTAAAGCAGTGACTATACTTACTCTAGCGCGTGGCTCAACTTCGAAAGGCTATAAAAAAAATTCGCTATTATAAAAATTAAAAATTTCTCTACCATTATGTCAACTTGAGTTTTGTCATTAATAAAATAAAATAAAATCTTTGCTTTTACCAGTCGAAAGTTCACCTTTACATAAAGCAGGTACTATACTTACTCTAGCGCGTGGCTCAACTTCGAAAGGCTATAAAAAAATTTCGCTATTAAAAAAATTAAAATTTCTCTACCATTATGTCAACTTGAGATTTGTCATTAAAAAAATAAAATAATATCTTTGCTTTTACCGGTCGAAAGTTCACCTTTACGTAAAGCAGTGACTATACTTACTCTAGCGCGTGGCTCAACTTCGAAAGGCTATAAAAAAAAATTCGCTATTATAAAAATTAAAAATTTCTCTACCATTATGTAAACTTGAGTTTTGTCATTAATAAAATAAAATAAAATCTTTGCTTTTACCAGTCGAAAGTTCACCTTTACATAAAGCAGGTACTATACTTACTCTAGCGCGTGGCTCAACTTCGAAAGGCTATAAAAAAATTTCGCTATTAAAAAAATTAAAATTTCTCTACCATTATGTCAACTTGAGATTTGTCATTAAAAAAATAAAATAATATCTTTGCTTTTACCGGTCGAAAGTTCACCTTTACGTAAAGCAGTGACTATACTTACTCTAGCGCGTGGCTCAACTTCGAAAAGCTATAAAAAAAAATTCGCTATTATAAAAATTAAAAATTTCTCTACCATTATGTAAACTTGAGTTTTGTCATTAATAAAATAAAATAAAATCTTTGCTTTTACCAGTCGAAAGTTCACCTTTACATAAAGCAGGTACTATACTTACTCTAGCGCGTGGTTCAACTTCGAAAGGCTATAAAAAAATTTCGCTATTAAAAAAATTAAAATTTCTCTACCATTATGTCAACTTGAGATTTGTCATTAAAAAAATAAAATAATATCTTTGCTTTTACCGGTCGAAAGTTCACCTTTACGTAAAGCAGTGACTATACTTACTCTAGCGCGTGGCTCAACTTCGAAAGGCTATAAAAAAAAATTCGCTATTATAAAAATTAAAAATTTCTCTACCATTATGTCAACTTGAGTTTTGTCATTAATAAAATAAAATAATATCTTTGCTTTTACCAGTCGAAAGTTCACCTTTACATAAAGCAGTGACTATACTTACTGTAGCGCGTGGCTCAACTTCGAAAGGCTATTAAAAAATTTCGCTATTATAAAAATTTAAAATTTCTTTACCATTATGTCAACTTGAGTTCTGTCATTAATAAAATGAAATAATATCTTTGCTTTTAGCAATCGAAAGTTCTTTTTTATATCAAAAATTTGGAAAATATTATTTGGTAACCTGAGCTGTGAGATCCCATAATAACTTCTGAATCTCGACTAATAACACCGATGAAGAGGCTCGAACTGAAATGAAATTTTTTCGCAAGTTTTGAAACGAATTGAGGCATAATACAATGACTGAATCGCTCAGAATAACATATAGAAAGAAAAAAATCCGTTGAAAGTTCCAAGTTATTCGATTTATCAAACAGTTTGGAGTTACGGAATATTAGTGTGGCAGAAAAAAATGGCGTACCAAAATATTTTCATTGCGGTCTCTACATATGTGATATGTAGGTTGCACTTTGAAAATGCATATTCCTTTCACGGCATTATGATTTTCACACAGATCTTCTTTTACAACAGTCCTAGTTTTTTGAATGATATATGTACATTATTTGCAAAACTTGAAGGCGATTTAGGCTTCCCTTGTCAAAAAACGAAAAAATGTCATGTTAAAAAAAGTCATGTTTTCCTACCAAGACAAACAAT
The DNA here is from genome assembly GCA_964056735.1 of Allodiplogaster pararmata. Lineage (NCBI taxonomy): Eukaryota > Metazoa > Nematoda > Chromadorea > Rhabditida > Diplogasteridae > Allodiplogaster > Allodiplogaster pararmata. Next base: position 29,571,127 of record OZ057405.1, read on the forward strand.
AAAAGGGCAATCAAAAAGCATAAACATGAAATAACAGATTTTTAACGAACTTGTTTTCTAAACTTTTGTTTATAAAAAAAATAGAAAAGCTTATGTGCAAGAAAAACGTCAAAAAGCTTAGCGCGATGTGCAATATGTGCTTTAATTTCCAAGTAAAATATAAGCCAACTAAAGTAAAAAATTTATTGAAAAGTCTTGTTTCAGAAAGGAACTTTGAAATGGAGAAGTGATCAGCGATCCTATCTTTTCTCGGTCTTCTATATTGGGGGTCTTGTCGCAACTCTCTCTACGGACAAGCTTAATAGGTATTCAAAGAAAGTGAAAACATGTTATTACTAAAGCAAGCGCCACGCACGCCATTCACACCATTCACGCCATTCGCGCTAGTTCACTACTAATGCACGCCTTTGCGTGGTGAAATTCTTAACTTCGCCCCATGCGCTAACGTGCGTGGCGTGCGTGGCGTGCGTGGCGTGTGTGGCGTGCATGGCGTGCGTGGCGTGCTTTAGTAATGGCCTGAAATCATGATGTGTAAAAAGTATAATCAAAAGAATTGGCAAATGCCCTTTTAGCTCTTCTTGTTCAAATTTGGTTGAAAGAGAATGTATGTATGTTAACTGTTTAAACCCTTCATTTCATATGTTTATTTTTTTCAAACGTTAATACCTGTTCAGTTTTGATGTTTTGTTTTTTTTATGAGAAGGACGCAAAAAACCTAGTGGACATGATTCAAGTTATGCATCTCATTCATTTTATCTCAACAATAATTTGGTACTCTACAGAAGTCGCTTAAAATAAACCTAAAATAAACCTAATTTGGTACTCTAGAGAAGTCGCTTAAAATAATATTGCACTTTTTCGTGACTTACTCGAATTCGCATAAAGTATATTAGTTGTTTGGCATGCTCAACAGAAAACTTTTCGTATATAAAGTTCAGTAATTGAAAAGTAGTCAATTTCGAGAAAAATATGACTGAGGAAATCGCAAAAAGAAGAGTTTACATGGGTTTTTTTTCCGAAATAAGGAGATCTAAAAACTTGTTTATCTAAAAAAAAGTGGGTTGTACTTAGCTGATTCTCCAGGAAGCTCGGATCTTCTCGACTTGTGCTCTACGGAATACTTGTGAATGTCGCGGGTACTATGGCGACACCCACTGTCGCTTCTCTCATCGGTCCTTTGCAGTTGGCCGTCATAAGATTCTTCATGGGAGTCGGTCAGGTCAATCTCTTTTCGAATATTTCTAGGAAAAATGGTAGAATTTGGGATTTGATATTACAAAATTACGTCAGAGAAGTAGACAAGGGAAGAATTATGTTACGTGAAAGTAAGGACGAAAAAAATTATAAAAAACTTATGTATATGCTCTCATACTCATTTTGGTTTCTTTTTGGGCCACAATAAATAGTGATTTTTCGACAAAAATTTTTTTGATAGATAGAGGGTTTTGAGCTCAAAAAGTGCGATTACTTTTGCACCGTGCGATTACTTTTCTAAGTATTCAACAGGGAGTGCTGATTCCTGTGATGAGCGTTCTCATCACTCGATGGTTCCCTGCTAATGAAAGAAGCACAGCGCTTGCTATTGCAACTACTGGCAACCAAGTAAGTCCTCACTCTTCTTTTTCATAACTTTTTTAATGATATAGTAACTCGAGCCGCAGTACAGATATAATTTCTCATATCACCTCCGAGGAGGCCACGATGTTTGAGCGCTTTGTGAAAAGTGGAGGGATAGTTTCCTTCGCTTTTGAAACGAAAATTATTTTGAAAACCACTGTTCATTAGAGTGAGAGCCTGAAATGCTGAGGAGCAAGCGGAAATTGAAGGTCACAGAAAATATAGTAGTGTGTTCTACTGAATATTTGCCAGCTCTGACAGTTGTAAAAGGTTCCAGCTTTCCATTATTCTCGCGATGTTCGTCACTGCCGAACTCTGTCAATTCCCCTTCTTCGGTGGTTGGCCCGCTGCCTTCTATATTTATGGTACTTCGGTTAATTCTTGAAACTTTTCAAAACCTGAATTCAAGACCACGAAGACAAACGAAAAAAGATCACAGGTCAAAAAGCCTTCAAAGGGCATGTGATTATGTTTATTGGTGAATCAGGGCAAAGCGCATGAACTTGAATATTTGTTAAATTTAGTTTTCCATAAAAGAGTGCATTCATATTCTGAATTCTATTGCTCTAGACTATTCATTGTTCAGCCACATTCTAGGAGCATTGGAAATACACAAAATTTACGAATCACGCTAACATTCGCTATAAAAAGCTCTCTGTTTTCTACTTGTGCATCAAGAACTTTCTCTAAATGGAACTCTCTACCGTATGAAATATGATAATATTTGATCCTCCAAGTTAAGCGTTCCTGACGAAGAGAACTTCCACAAAATGTACCTTTACTTAGCCCCATCGTTTCTGACTGAAGTGTTTAACACGTAGGCTACAGGTTCTATCTATATAAAAAAACTAGAGAAAACCGCTTTCTTTCCAGGAATCCTGGGCCTGTTCTTGGCAATTCTCTGGTCGCTTCTCATGGCGGACTGTCCGAATGAGTCTCGAAAAGTCACTCCCGAAGAGAGACTGGTCATTATGGGCTCGTCAAGAGTCGGTCCAATAACTGTGAAACACCATGTGAGGTTTTGTTCTTAATTATTTGGATTTTATTAGTTAATTGGACGTGTATATGAAAAAAAAACTTTTTTCTCATGACCGTAGTAGACAAATTCCGGCTATTTTTGATAGCATCAATTGAGGAATGACAGAGTGTTTTCTGTATTTGAGAATCAGCCAAAATGATGCAAAACGATTTTTTCGTCTCATAATTTCTTTGCTCTTATCGCGTAAATTTCTTAGCTCAATTTTCTCTCACCAATTTTATGTCTTCAAAAAAAATTATTGAGGTTTTTCATTCGCAATTCGAGTCACAATTTTTTTCTCCCTACTACTTCTGTTAAAAAAACCTTTTGGTGGGGTTCTATTTGCGTGTTTGTTAAGGAGATAAATCAGTCTTTAACCAAATTCATGATCAGTTCAGAAGACCCGTTGGCTTCCGATTCTGTCTTCTTCAGCCATTTGGTCCATCTGCGCCTCTGCGTTCTGCCACAATTTCGTTGTCGTCGGCATTGTGACATACATTCCATTCTACTACAAAAGCGTCCACAACATGAGTCTCACCTCGGTGAATTTTAAACTCATTTCAAAAAATCTTCATCAATGCCTGATAAAACGAAGCTACATAGTTCTGAGGAAGAATCTGATAGCGCCGTTAGTAGCTTCAGTCGGATAAGATGGTGAAAGTTCAGAATGCGGTTATCAAGAGTAAAAGTTTAGATCTATCTATAAACGGTTGTGGCAGACTCTCTCCATTAACTATTTGAATGGATTCGTCAGAAGAATATGCTAAATTTACGTCTTAACATTTCATGAAACTATGACTTAAGTGCTGTTAGCTATAGAAAGCTCCGATTTGCCTTGCTGTGAGCTGGAGAAAAAAACATACATGTTTCTTTTTTTAAAGCTATTATCAGAAGCCATGTTACAATAGAATAAATAGTTAAGAGGCACGGACGTCTGTTGAAAGAAGCGAAAATTAAACTAAGGTTCGGAGAAATCTAGTATACAAGGCTGAATCGAAGTAAGCCGTTCCTTATTCACTCTGATATATGTATGTATATCATGTAGTGCTGTTTCTCAGGAACACTTGATGATTTTAGAATGGTCTCCTATCTGCTCTACCTTTTCTGTGTCAATTGATCTCGAAGATTCTCTTTGCAACCATAGCTGATGAAATCAAAAAGAGGAAGTGGCTCTCTCCAAACAAAACTACGAAGCTCTTCAACACAATCGGTACATGATGGGATATTCTGGCTTTTCCACTATCAGGACAGGTTTATGGGTTTAAAATTTCCCCTTCCGAGAAGAGTTGGCTTTGGGTTGGCTTTGGTATTTTCAATGTTTAGATCTTATTCAACTCCTCCAATGCGTCTATGATTCAAAAACTTAAAAATGTTCACTATTTGTTTATTTAAATCTAATATGCAGCAGTTATTTTAAAATTGATCTATCGCTCTTTTCGTTAGCGAAATCACTGAAATTGCTTTTTCGAGCCTTTGAGCCGAGTTAAGTCTTTTCGCAGCTTCGCTGGGTATTGCCATTGGTTTGATGGTCGCTGCTTCTTGTGATTGCACGTGGAGATGGACGGCGATAACGGCTATTTGTGCCGCCATGTCACTTCTATCCGGATATATTCCCGGTTATACGACGAGGTTTATGAATAAAGTCGAGTGCAGCTCCAAATTCCAGTAGTAGGCTTCGCTTAAGCAGTTAATACATTTTCTAAACTTACTACACTTTTTCAAATAGTGAAAAGTCGGAGTTGGAATTTTATGAACGTCGGTTTAAAAAAAAATCGAACAAGTCAACTTTCTATTCGGCATACGCGGGATTTATAATTTAAGAAATTTCGAAGCGCAGTTCTTGTGTTCTATGGAATAAACATTCTTGTTCAACTACGATGTTATTTCAAGAAAAAAGTTTAGGTACTAGTTCTGTTTGATGGCCGTATATTTGCAGTATTGTAACAATCGCTCCAAGCCAAACCTCAGGGATCGCCTCATTCACTCGGTTTTGGGCGCAGATTGGCATGGCACTGTCTCCCGCCATCATCGGAATCGTCGTTAGAACGGTTCGAGCCGACTAATATATGTATTAATTATCTTGTTTTTTTTAAACAGAAATTAAGGTGGGTAGAATAAATTTCATCCTGATTATAAAACAACAAATTCAACTTTTTAAGAGCATTTACAGTAAGAGAAAGCTGATACGATTTGCGAGAGCATTCGAAAGTCTACTTCATGAAAAACATTTCTTTTTGCCAAGAATATACTGTTTCTAAAAAATTTCATGCGATTTTGAATTGAATCTTTGTATATAACTGAGCTTCAAAACCTGAAAGCTATGTAGTTGAACTTTCTTTGAGCAGGTGTTTTTTTACAGCAGTGTAACAAAAATAAATTTCAAATATGCATAAGAAGAAATATGATTTTTGAACCTAATTTACAGCGGAATAATTCAGTTGACTGAAAAAATTAACATACAAGTTCAAACGGTCTTTCAAAATTGTCACTGTTTTCAATTGATGTATGCAAAAACTATGTAAGTTACTTTAGTATTTTAAACATCATGATGTGATTGAATGTGCTTTACTAGGGAAGATTGGGAGAGTGGCGTATCATCTTCGTTCTCATGGCCACTCTTTGTGTGATGAGTGGACTATTCTTTCAATACTGCGGATCAGGTAGTTTGCTGACTTAGCTTGCTGACTTAAAATTCAGTGATCAGGTAGTTTGCTGACTTAGCTTGCTGACTTAAGATTCAGTGATCAGGTAGCTTGCTGACTTAGCTTGCTGACTTAAGATTCAGTGATCAGGTAGCTTGCTGACTTAAATTTCAGTGATCAGGTAGCTTGCTGACTTAGCTTGCTGACTTAAGATTCAGTGATCAGGTAGTTTGCTGACTTAGCTTGCTGACTTAAGATTCAGTGATCAGGTAGCTTGCTGACTTAGCTAGCTGACTTAAGATTCAGTGATCAGGTAGTTTGCTGACTTAGCTTGCTGACTTAAGATTCAGTGATCAGGTAGCTTGCTGACTTAGCTTGCTGACTTAAGATTCAGTGATCAGGTAGCTTGCTGACTTAAATTTCAGTGATCAGGTAGCTTGCTGACTTAGCTTGCTGACTTAAGATTCAGTGATCAGGTAGTTTGCTGACTTAGCTTGCTGACTTAAGATTCAGTGATCAGGTAGCTTGCTGACTTAGCTAGCTGACTTAAGATTCAGTGATCAGGTAGCTTGCTGACTTAGCTTGCTGACTTAAATTTCAGTGATCAGGTAGCTTGCTGACTTAGCTTGCTGACTTAAGATTCAGTGATCAGATAGCTTGCTGACTTAGCTTGCTGACTTAAGATTCAGTGATCAGGTAGCTTGCTGACTTAGCTTGCTGACTTAAATTTCAGTGATCAGGTAGCTTGCTGACTTAGCTTGCTGACTTAAATTTCAGTGATCAGGTAGCTTGCTGACTCAGCTTGCTGACTTAAGATTCAGTGATCAGGTAGCTTGCTGACTTAGCTTGCTGACTTAAGATTCAGTGATCAGGTAGCTTGCTGACTTAGCTTGCTGACTTAAATTTCAGTGATCATGTAGCTTGCTGACTTAGCTTGCTGACTTAAGATTCAGTGATCAGGTAGCTTGCTGACTTAGCTTGCTGACTTAAGATTCAGTGATCAGGTAGCTTGCTGACTTAGCTTGCTGACTTAAGATTCAGTGATCAGGTAGCTTGCTGACTTAGCTTGCTGACTTAAATTTCAGTGATCAGGTAGCTTGCTGACTTAGCTTGCTGACTTAAATTTCAGTGATCAGGTAGCTTGCTGACTTAGCTTGCTGACTTAAATTTCAGTGATCAGGTAGCTTGCTGACTTAAAATTCAGTGATCAGGTAGCTTGCTGACTTAGCTTGCTGACTTAAGATTCAGTGATCAGGTAGCTTGCTGACTTAGCTTGCTGACTTAAGATTCAGTGACTGAACTAACTGGAAAATTAAATCAAGTAACTAACTGATTCTAGTTTTCTTGAAGCAACTCGAGTTCATCACTCAAATTAGCCTGAGAAAGACCATAGGAGGTAAGAAAAACTACTCTACAAGAAACCCATTTCTTCCGAACATCTTAATTGAGAAAGTATTAGAGGCGGGATGGATACCAATCGATTGCCGCTGTTATTTATATTCTATTGTGTTGAAGCAACCGTGCAACATTGGGACATGCCTTGTGAGAAGCTCACTCCACCCTTGCTGGAAGAAAACGTTTTCAACTCGGAGTTGTCAGAGTTGAAAAATAAATCGAAAACGGACTTAGAAACCGAATGAGTTCTACATACAAAAAGAGCAACAAAACGCTTGAGTGCGAGTCATATCCTACATATAAAATACGTGAAAATTTGATTAATGGCTTGTATTGGAATGATATTTTATAAACAGAGGTGAATTACAATGTATGTAAATACAAGTTATCGCATGATATCTCTGTTAAATGCATCTGACAAAGTTTTGAAATCGTAAAATGTGCAAACGAATGACGAAAGTATAATTTAATGCATGAATAAGTATTTGAATGAGAACTTGAACCCGTGGAAAAAAAGAAGCCGAATATACATCTAAAGTTGTTAATTCACTCCTTCACGTTTTCCTGCTCGTCGAATGTACCGTACACCAGCCTGGAAATATAACCCGTACAATATACATGTAAGAGAGAGAGAAAGAGAGAGGCGTTATACATATAGCACTACACCACATAATGATGATGTTTCCTCGGCGTCGCATTACAAGACAGAGAAAGAGTGATGTTTGAATTCAAACCCGTTCCTGGAACTTACTTTTTAAATAACGTATTGAAATTTTTGTCGAGATTCGACTTCATATAACGTGACTATAACAACTGTAAAATCTCGAATCTTTCGCAGTCCTAAACAGCAGAAAAAAACTTCGAGAAAATTTTTGGAAATTTAAAAAAGAAACTTGAAAATCTAAATTCTCTTAGAAAAAAATCTAAGTTCTACATATGTAAAAAATGGATGATTGAACAAATTTTGACAGTCTTTTAATTAATTTTGTGAATAGAAGTTGTTTTCAACTAACAGAATCTTCGGAACTTTGACGGTCGAGTTATCCATGGATTCCGAAGGAGTTTTCTTGGTCTCAGGCAGATAGTTCTTGGTCTCAGGCAGAGTTTTCTTGGTCTCAGGCAGATAGTTCTTGGTCTTAGGCAGAGTTTTCTTGGTCTCAGGCGGATAGTTCTTGGTCTCAGGCAGAAATTTCTTGGTCTCAGGCAGATAGTTCTTGGTCTCAGGCAGAGTTTTCTTGGTCTCAGGCAGATAGTTGTTGGTCTCAGGCAGAGTTTTCTTGGTCTCAGGCAGATAGTTCCAAAGAAAAGCCAGGAAGAAAGAACTGCAAACACATGAATTTCTCGACGATTTTTATTGCGAAGCTAAAATATGTAACAACCCCAAAGCCTGAAACTGCAGAATCAGCGCTTACAATCAATGTTAGTTTGTTGAGAAGCACTCGACTTGTTTTTTGTGTGAGAAATCTCACCCTCCTCCTTTTTGTCTATTGTTCGATAATAATGGCAAAATACTTAATGTTTTCAAAATTTATATTCTTCTCACTTATCACTTTCATAACAAACTACATTATTGAACGACTGATCTGTTTTTAATTACTTATTGATTACTAAGGGAGCAAAGCTGACGTAGGTATGATGAAGAGGAGGTAGCTCCACCCGCCCATGTACACGCGTGAAGGGTAGAAGAGGAAGGTTGTCGTCAGGGTACTCAGCCAGTTTGTGGCCACTGCCGCACCTCCAACTCTTTTATTCGTACCCTTTTATTGTATCTCAGAAACATTACAAAAACCACAAGTTTCTCTGTCTCTAATTTTATAAGAGTCTATATTCTTTGTCGCAGCTTCTCTGCATAGTCATCTGATTGGCCTTGTATTTCTCAACGGAATCTCAACAGCTGAGAATCTGACCCAGAAGTTGACGAACTTATCAAATCTATAACAATGAGGTTGAATCGAGTCAACTTTTGGATTCAAGTTTTTATAGAGGTTCTAAATTAGAAGCATTCCGAAAACTCGTGAACTGATTTTCAAAAAAAACCTTTTTTGGTGTTTTTTTTCTTCAAATTGCGAATGCATATCGAATTTGTGATAAAAAATAAAGCCTGAGATATATATCAAAAGAACTTCCTACCAAGAGAAAAACTAGCTGCTTCCGGGGGTACGAGTTCGGCTGGAATGAAATATGCAACAGGTCCCGCGCCCAGATTGTATCCAACTCCGTAGAGAAGAAAGGTCAACCCGAACAACCATGAGGCCCAGTGGTCATCTGAAATGACAATCCAGAAATGACAATGGGTTGATAAAATTATTAGCTCTTTCGGAGAAGAGTGTGAATGTCATTATCGTTTTAAATATTCCAATAAATCAAAAGGAAACCAAAGCAGCGAAAACCGTGAACTGCTTACAAAAGTCAAATTTCGTTACCATATTACGAAAGTTTTCAAATTAATTCAAAAATCGTGATAATGCTGAATAATTTCATCTTAAGTAATTTCCATTTTAAGTAATCTTAAGTAATTTTCAGATTAAATGTTTTCTAATTTCTGATCAATCTGAAAGGTTGGACTAAAACTAGTTTACTCTCAAAATTATTATGAAATCTCAAATATTTTTTCAACTAATATCGCGAATGCTCTTCCAACTAGGAATACGAGTTCGGCTTATTTGTGGGAATGTCCATTCCAATAAATCTGGTGGGGTGCTCTACCATCGGTAGATAACAAGTTATCTCTTTACCTAATATTCCTTTGCCATAGCATTTTTCGAATCAAAAATACATCTAACCATACCATACAAAATTAAATACATATATGTCAAAGTTTGGTTGGTTCCTAAGGCGTATAGCGTCCTTAGCGTAAACCTTCACAAGCCAGAGATATAGAAAAAAATGGTGAACAGCAAAGTTTTCGGAATGCAGGCCGCTCTGGTCGATAGTATAATATATTTTTCTCATTTCTCTCATGCTTTAAGAACCTGGATTAGTAGATAGAATGGAGAAGTAGAGAAACAGTATGTTAGAGATCAGGCACAAAGCGATTGTGTACAGCAGCAATGGTCGACGACCGCAGCTCTCTACCTGAGCGTGAGTGGGAATATATTGTTATTACTTTTCCAATGATTCGAAAGGAAAATAAATAAGCAAATACCCTTATCTGTCTACAATAACCAGGTTTCTTTGCTAAAGTCGATTTTCCCGTTCCTAATTAGCTGAATCATCTTAAAACAAGTAGGCTCCACCGCGATTGCGAACATTGTTGAGAAAAGCATTCAACGTCTGAAAAAAAACGAAAACAAATTAGGGATCAGAACAATTTTTTTCTTATAATTTCTAACGTTTTCCAAAGGGCTGAGCAGGGTGTGATAGACAAATAGTAAATTCTCGTTTCACAATCAGACCGACTCAATTTTATTTAGGTTTAGTTAGAACTTTTTTTGCTGGAATTCTTTGAAACTTTCTAGTACTCTTTGAAGTAAATTGACATGAACATCTTTAAAATGGAAGAGGCTTTTTTAATCATCAAAAGTTTCCTGTCAATCTTCAACTTTCAATTACACAGTTCAAAAGCAGTGATGTCTAGTGGAAAAGACAATGTAAAAAATAATCCGTGGTATAATAGTAACGTGCTCAAACTCCCTCTTGAAATTATGAAAGATGTCTGGCTTAGATTCCGCCCAGTGGGATGGCTTTTTTTACATGCGATAGTTCAATCAATTGCCTACCCGGTCAATACTGAGAGGTCAATTATTCATCTGAAGAATGTCTGTACCAATCTGAGCGAAGGCAGTGTGAGCAGAGTAGATATGAGGGAGCCAAATGAGGGCAGATATGGTATCAAGTCACCCAGGAAAGAGACAGATTCGAACATCCTAAAAAACGTTATGATAAGTTCGCACAGGAGTTTATCACTGATGCAAAGCTTCCAGCCTCACATAAAATTCATCAGAAAACATGTTTTTGAGAACTGATTGATAATTTAAGAGACAGACTACATTCGCATAAGATACAATATGTATTATTGCATCATCGGTTTCAAAGTGATTTCGTGTTTCACCCGGGAGATTGAGAAGATCTCAATCGATTTAATATCAGTTTATGATTGTAACTAAACGATTCAACTTTCATTCAGAGAAATACCTAATGAAAGTGAACTGGCTCACGATGTTGAGTAGGAGATCGTGACCATGCTGCCGGAGAAGACCTGTGTCGCCGACACAACCATCCCAAGCAGAACCTGCCATCTAAGAACTGGGTCAGCGAGCACTTGCCGTGCCGGAAGCTGTGGGGGCATCTGCAGATGCATTCAGAGGTAACTTTCAAACCCTAATATTACTTGAGTAGTTCTCAGTCAATATATGAGTAGGTGTCAAAGTGTCAACTTCAAAAAAAAGATACGGACGAGCTGATTAATTTTTCGCTACACCTTTACGGTCCCTAATCTCTTTTTCGTTCTTATAAGAAAGAATGTACTATTTTTCTACGAGTTGGAAAGTTCGAATCTTTATCCTCGACAGACTTCAGCACGTCACTGAGTCTAGACTTAATCTCAGAACTAAGCTTGTGCTACACACCTGATTCCTTATTATTATACAGCGTTTTCTTTGAACATTTAAAAAAAGAAACTATCTAAATCGCCTATAATAACAAATCCTATTCTAAGTTCGAAATCTATTTTCCTACCTGAGACACTCTCTCCCAGTAGGATTCAATCGCCGCGTTGTTATCATCAGTTTCGATGTTGTAATAGAACCTGTGAAAAATAGTCAGGTAAGTTCTGAATCATCGCTAGTTGATCTTCTATTTTCTCTCGAATTTACACCTCCGTCTCTAGCCCCCCCCCCCAATAAAAAGGCCGCGTGACTCTAACTTTATGGCTTTGACGGCCTCGACGAAGCTTCCGCTTTGAATCAGGTGATTTGGTGTGTCTGGCAAAAACTTTGACACCGTCAACTGCGCAATACCTGTGATTAAATTGTGAAGAGGTACCACAAAGAACTCGAATTGCTTTTAAGTCCGATTTTCGAAGTCGGTAGACTTAAACAAAATCATATTTACGATATTTGAATAAACTATCGCTCATGCAAAAGCTAGACCACGAGGCGGGATCGAAACCAAATATCTTTCTGTCTTTCTCTCTCTCTTTATCTCTCTCTCTCTATCTATCTGTCTTTCTCTCTCTTTCTTACTCTCTTTCTCTCTCTATCTGCCTCTCTCACTCTCGTTCTCTCTCTCTTTCTCTCTCTTTCTCTCTTTCTCTCTTTTTCTATCTCTATCTCTTTCTCTATTTCTCTCTCACTCTCTTTTTCTCTCTTTCTCTCTCTTTCTCTCTTTCTCTCTTTCTCTCTTTCTCTCTTTTTTTCTCTCTCTCTCTCTCTCTCTGAACGGTAGTGCGAGGGCGCTTTCAGTGCTTCACGACAGATTTATGCAATAACAAACGATGAAATCAAGTAAGAAAGCGCAGCACACCAAAGGCTGCTGGGAGTGTGAGAAATATCCACCAAGTGCGGTCTCCACCGAGGATGAAAGGAAGGGAGAGAACCGCCGAGAGGGAAGAGCCCAGGCAGACTGACATGTGGATGAAGCAGCCAAGAGCACCCTGAACAGGTCAGAGAGAGAAGGATATGTATAAAAAAAGAGAACTATAGGAAGAGATAGAGCTATAGATAGAATAGATAGAGATAGAGAGAGAGAGAGAGAGAGAGAGAGAGAGAGAGAGAGAGAGAGAGAGAGAGAGGCGAGAGGCGAGAGGCCTGGGAGAAAGAAAGATAAGAAACTACATAGAGAAAAACGAGAAAGAGAAAAAAATATATATATATGTATCGAGAAAGACATAGATGAAGTGAGGGAGGGAAAGGTGTTAAGAGAGAATGAGAACAAAGGACCGTTATGATAAGAGGGAAAAGGGAGAGAGGGAAAACTGGAGGAAAGGCTTCTATATTTGAGCTCTGAATATGCACATTAACCAATGAAGCATTCCGTGAAACTTTGAGGTCTTTTAACACGATACGTGATCAATATTTCTAGAACCCGACTTTCTGGACGTGGTACCAATAAGCTTTTTCTTTCTCAAGCTGACTAACCTTCAACTCCTTCGGTGCTATTTCATGAATGAATAGCGGGAGGATGGAGCAACTCATACCTCAAATATCGTTTAGTATTAAAGAATACATTCTGGCTTTTCTCATCTTGACTGTTTCCGGATAATCACCTATAACAGTAGCGATGAATCAAATCTGAAAGTCATGATAATGCAGTGGCCTGCGATTTACTGGACATTGGTCTTGTGAGAAGTGCGTATAATCGACACTCGTCCAGGATCAAGTAATCGAAAGTTTGGAATTAAGTTGTTATTCGACTACACCCATACACTATTTTACAGCTCATAACAAAACATGCTCGAAACGAACGGCCTCTTTAAGCTTCAATGTTTGCTGTCAAGTAACCTGTATGAACTCCTGCCATGAATCTTCCCATAGGTAGAAATAGGGCAAAGTCAAGCCAATAGGTGGTGGCAAAAAAAACACTCGCTGCCAACAGCACATAATTGCTGCCCCGCATCAGCAGAGTCTTGGCGCCGTAACGCGGTGCCAGGAAAACGAGTGATGCACAGCCCATCAGAGCACCCAAGGATTGGCAAGCCACTGTTGCCGACCTGGATGAAAAGTTATGGGTCAAGTTATTTTATTATCTACTTCCGATGAGTTCAGTTATGATAGAAATGATGTGATTAGTTTGTTAATTACCGATAACTATCAAATTTATTGTGTTATGTGTTGATATCTTAAATTAAAATACCTATTCATTATATGTAAATTACACTGAAAATAGGCATCGATACGTTCCTAGTTTGCGCTCGTTATAGCACCATTCATATCATTTGGAGAAGTAGGTTCATCTGTGGAAACATGAGAACAGAACGTGCCTACACTGCTTTTTTCAGGCAAGTTTTAGAACTAGTTAGTTCTCTCTCAATGAAGCTATTATCTGAAAAAAATTTTGACACAAATGTGCAAGAACTGTTAGCTGGGAATGAAGTTGAATACTTATCTTCAAGAATATTTTTATGTTCTAAAAAAATTATTTAGAATTTCAGTTCAATTCGGAAATAAATACCTGAGAAGTGCTCATCATTATGTAAAATTTCGAAGCCTTTTAATATACTTAATACTGTATATGTAGTGTAATGTACTGTATATACTGTAGCCTTTAATATACTGCAAAGCATCCTCTTTTATCCACCCCAAGTGTTTTATTCGGGAATTCGCCTCAATTTAATTATTCAAGGGTAGACAAATTCTGAATTACAACCAAAAACTTAATTACTGGATAAAAAATTAGAAACCAGAAAACGGCCATAGCAGGCAGAGGAAGCGAATCTCCGAAGAGCCTTTGCCAGCTACTGTTGACTGCGTCTTGAAGAATCTGTAGCGTTATGATCAATCATGTTAATCAGTTTGACATTGATAAAAATTTTGCACAATGAAGAGAATAATTATCTCACGGGTATTATTTTTAGTGTTTGAGTCTTTTTAATAACAACAAAAAATCTGCGACTGAAATGATCGTGTTTCCTATTTAAAAAAATCTGAAGTAGTTTAGAAAAAAAATTTTCGTTGCGTTGAAAAAAGACCATGGAAAATACAGTAACTTTTTCAGGGACGTTAAGCGCGACGATTTGATATCCGACTGGCATAATCGAAGCCAGGGAATTGAAGAGACAGATAAAAATTACTCTTTTGTCACTCTCACTCATCTGAAAAATAGGCAGATCAGTTTTATCTAAAGCGACTACAAAACTTAGTTAAGGTTTGGGGAATTAGTTTGATTGAAGTAACCAAAATTGGTGTACAAATTCTTACCTGGAACTTTTCGGAACAATTTGAAAAAAATTTGAGAGAAACCTAACTTGATTTGACAAACTTCGGAATGAAATGACAGAACTCCACCTCGATTTCACACTTTTCATCTGAATAGAGAGACAAGTCAGTTAATTGGGCTTAAACGATTGATCACTTAAATACAAAGCAAACATTTGGGACCGGCCTCACGGAAATAAAACATTTCGAGAACGATACGGATTCATCTGCTTAGGATGAGGCATTGTTCGTAGTTAAAAGAAGAAAAAACAGTAGAACTCAAGGTCCAGTCTTGATCTATTTCGGAATTCACAATCTTTCATTGCAGTCGAAGATGTGCAAAAGGTTTTTAGTAGGAGCAGTCATTGAATCGATGAAGAATAAGTTTTGGGGTATGTATTATGTTAGTACCTTTTTTTTCCATAGAGTGATAACCGTCTTGCGTCCTGACTGATAAGGGTGGCTCTTGATCTTGAAAAATCATACCAAACGAGAATCGCTATCAACAGTCAAAACTTCTGTTGTTTGTTATGTCAAGAAAAATATTCAAACACGTCCCTCTAATTTTTTTTCACTCTTCAATCCTCGCTAA
Organism: Allodiplogaster pararmata; assembly: GCA_964056735.1. Classification (NCBI taxonomy): domain Eukaryota; kingdom Metazoa; phylum Nematoda; class Chromadorea; order Rhabditida; family Diplogasteridae; genus Allodiplogaster; species Allodiplogaster pararmata. The sequence goes on from OZ057405.1 coordinate 29,586,244, forward strand.
TTAAAGTTCACACTACTTATCTGGCTTTTCGTTCAAATCATTTCCTAGTTTTTTCAGGTCTGAACTGGTCGTTTTTACCGTGAATCTGACGACTGTTTTTTTCTTCAAATCAGGTCCTTTTTCATAGTTTATAATCAATGATTCGCAAAATTCAATGAAGGTCATGACGTTTCCTGGTCACGCTTTGAGCGGTTGCTCTCTCATTACTCTGTTATTGATTGATTTTCCTATTTTGCGTGTTATTTCCTTCTATACCGGTAAGGCCTTTCAATTCATACTGGTGGCTAGTTGAAACTGCTGATTACGATTGAAAGGTTTTCTTTCACATAATCATATTTGTGACGTGGTTTCGAGCACTTAAGGAGGATTTCACTCATTGAAGGGTATCAACAAAAAAAAAAGAACAAGGAAGTGCAGTTCGGCTGTATAAGAATCAAGAGCTTCTTCCAACTTGTTGCCTTCTTCTATCACTGCTTTCAAAAGTCTTCCCCAGAAAATTTGCTTCAATTTAGCTTCTTATCCCGTCTGTGATTGTGTTCACTCACTTCGTTGCTCGCAAGTTTTTTCTTCTTTTCTGATTGGACACAGGACACATGTCTCATCGCGCAACGGATAAGAAAGTCGAAACTTCCTCGCTCTATCCTATGGAGCCTCTACTGTTAGGGACAATCAATGATATATTAAGAGAGCAGCAAGCAGCAAATGCTGCTCAAATGAATATGATGAACAAAATGATGGACACTTTCACTAGTCTCGTAGCCGAGTTCCGAAAGCTATTGCCTTCAGGTCAAACAGTTTCAGCTCAAAACCAGCAGCCACATGCAATGAGCTATGCTCAGGTGGCATCTGCAGTTGCTTCTGTGGTCTATGCTGAGAAAGACGTTTATTTTGAGGAATCACATAGAGCAGTCTTGAAAGGTTACCCAAAAAAGTACGACAAAAGAGACAGATAAGAACGATAATGCGTTTCATTTCATCAATTATTGAAATGTCGGATAAGCAGGAGTTGAAAGATGCGCTCAGAAGCGGTAAAGTGATTGCACATCGCCACGGGAACTCAGTGATGCGAATTCTAAAAATTCAATTTCCATCTAATTCTCTCAGAGAGCTCTTCCTCTCTCTCGCACGTTTCAGGAAGCATCCCGAACTCCGCGACCTTCCTCACGCATACTTCAGACGTGACCTTACACCGGAGCAGATCGCTCAAGAGACGGCGGCGAGGAGAGAGGCCGGTAAGATGAATGCGGAGTGCGGTGAACTGAGGTACTTTATGAGAGACGAGAAAGATGTAAAACTCATCAATCCACGAGCATTGCCTGAAAGGTCTGTTAACAATATACGGAAATTTTCGAGGCCCGCGGCAAGCGGTGCCCCTGTGTTGACTGATGCACCTCTGCTTCCAGGGCATCAAACAAAATTACTCTCAGCCGATCGAGTCAGGTCTCCCAGAAGACGTACAGCCCTGCCCCGAGTCGTGGCACCTCGAAGCCCATAAGCAAGACGATTTCCACACGCCAGCGGCGCAGTTCAACTCGCAGCTGGCGTGTGAAGAGACTGGCGGTTCTACATGAAACTTCCGATGAGAGTGAAGGCGACGACGCCGATAATGCTAGCAAGAAGGACAAGCCTCCAACATCTTCTGAGTCAGTGAAACATTGAGACAAATCGATAAGGCCTGCTTGCCCGTTAAATGTTAAGCTTACTACTGTTGATGATGTCTGCCTTGATTCTTCCCCACTTTCTTGCTTTTTCGTCAATTTCCGTTCTCTGCCATTTAAACTAGATATTCTATACTTTTTCCTCTCAACGAACCGTGTTGACATGCTCTGTATGACCGAGAGTTGGGCTTCTCCTGACAGACTTCATGATTGTTCTTTGTCTCAAGGAGGCAAATACTATGTCTTCCGTAGTGATCGGATCGATAGCTTCCCTGGGGGTGGAGTACTTCTACTACTGGGTTCTCATCATCATCATCATCTTTATCTCGTGATCATTACAGATGTTACAAACAATCACAAAGTATCCAGCAAAAGGCATTGCACTCACATTGCTTTCGTATATAAATAAAAATATAATTGAATGAAATGAAATTCCAATTAAAGTTGTAAACAAAATCTTATCTTAAATACTGACGTGGAATTATCAACAATACACGGTTAGAGAATGATTCAGAAGAAATGCTAAGAATGCTATCATCCATATTGTTGACTATTGCATACGTACGATTAGAAAACGAATGAGCAGTAATGTTGTCACTAGCTTTAACAAGCGGAAAAAGCTTATTTGAGAGGCCACGAGTATTTGATTCTTTGATAGAGAAAAAATCAGTGATCAAAACATCGGATGAGCCGATCAGAATAGAATGTAGTAATCGAAAAGTTGCTATTTGTCTTCTATCCAGTAAAGATTGCAAATCAAACATTTCACAAGCTAGTCTATGACAAGTCCATGGTATATTACAGCGAAAGAAAAGGCGTCTTAAAAACAGATACTGGACATTTTCAAGCATACGCTTCTCGTATAACAAGTGTGGAGCATATACAGGGGAAGCATACTCTAAAAAAGAACGTATGTAAGCTTTGTAAACATGTGTCAAAACTATGGGATTACACGATTTTATTGCTATAAAAAGAAAGTTTACACGTTTAGTTGCTTTATTAACTATGTCAGTAATATGATTAGAAAAAGAATGGTTCTCTGAAATTATCACTCCAAGATCTTTAATAAACCCGGGTGTGTGCAATGGCTGCCCTAAAAAAGTATAGGAGGTGCGTGGATTCGATTTTCCGAAATGTAATACAGCGCATTTAGAAACGTTAACAGTCATTTGCCACGAAGTAAGCCAGTTTTCTATGATTCTTAGACAATCGAAAAATTTTAATATAGGACGAATTATCATCAACGACTACCAAGAGTTTCAAGTCATCTGCAAAAAGAAAAGGTGTAGCAGGTAATGAGTCAGCAATGTCATTGATGAATATAAGAAAGAGAAGAGGACCAAGAACACTACCCTGGGGCACTCCCGAGATAACTGGAACAGAAGAAGAAAGTGCATCATCTACTTGTACACTTTGCACTCTATCAACAAGCCATGCATTGAGCCAATTGAGCAATTTGCCGCTTATACCATAAGACGATAGTTTTTGCAGAAGTTTTATATGGACTGCTTCGCTCATATCTTCTCGCTCCTATTCCGTTTTCTGTCAACTCCTGATATGTGAAGTTAAATGTAGAGATTTCATTTTTCTTCTCTGTTTGGTTTACCGTAGTCCGTCTTGTTCTATCGATTCCTTCGATGAATGCCTTTCAGAAATCTCTTCAGTTATGTCTGCTTCAAATCATCCTCTTTTTGTCTGTGGCGACTTCAATTGCAAAGAAATTGATTGGTATACTCATTCTCTGTCTACTCCTCATACAAAACATTCCGACTCTCTTCTCTACTTCTCCAATTCCCTGGCACTAACGCAGAGAGTTCCAACGAGAGGTAACAGTGTTCTGGACCTTGCCTTCACTATTTAGTGACAGTGCACTCAGCCCAGAGTGTCTCGTTCTTCCACCTCTACCTACACTGGACCGCAACCTTGTTAACTTCGAGCTCCGTATCCCTAGAAGAATTAAACACAAGAAGACTACTTATATTTCAAACGCTGTAACTTTGATCTCGCCAACTCTATTCTATCTTCGTATGACTGGACCTCCACACTCTGTTTTTCCTCTGATCCAGATTCTCTATATGATTCTTTTCTTTCAGTTGTTCAGGACGTGATTTCTAGAACAGTTCCTCTGAGAGTAGTTTCTCATAAGCAGACTCGCTACCCTAAGCATATCCTGAGTCTTTTACGTTCTTGTAGCCACCTATACAAACAAGCAAGGCGGATAGGCTTTCAACCCTACCTCAGAAGATCGATTGAGCTGCGCAGATTTCTCAGCCTCCTATCCTGTTCTCTCTGGGGTTCCTCAAGGATCTGTCCTAGGGCCCTTATTATTTCTACTTTGTATAAATGATCTTCCTCAAACACTTCCGGCAGGCGTTCATTGCACTCTTTATGCCGACGATGCCAAACTGTTCACTATGAATGACGCATCTCTGCTGCAGAGAGCATTAGATGTTCTCTCAACTTGGTCTTCCTCATGGGGTCTTACTATTTCTCCAAATAAAACGTGCTACATGCGATTGGGAATTAATCATCCTGATTTCAATTTCTCTTTGAATGGTCACTCTCTCCGGAAGGGAAACAGTTTAGAGATCTAGGGGTTTTGATTTCGAGTGATCTTTCATTCAAAGCGCATGTAAAGAGTATGTGTAGTAGAGCCTCTTCTATAACATTCCTGATACTAAGATCTTTTCGCACTCTGAACGTCAACATTCTCATGAATCTATTCAAGATTTACGTGAGACCAATACTGGAATATGCTTGCGAGATCTGTAACACTAGAAGCATAACCCAATCTAAGCAAATAGAAAAAGTTCAGCAGAAATTTACTAGAGAAATTTTCAAACGTGCCTGTATGAATATCCCTTATAGACAGCAATTGAAGTTATTAAGAAGCTTGAGCCTTAGAAAACGTCGACTGACAAACGATTTGATGCTACTATATAAAATAGTACATCACAACATAGACATTCCTAATGGCGAGATCCTTCATCTTGCTCCTAGAAGTAGATTCACCCGTGATCATAATTGAAAACTTCGTATGCCTATTTGCCGTTTAAATCGATTTCAATCATTCTTTCCCTATAGGATAATTAGAGAGTGGAATGATCTTCCTGTTTGTTTTTTTAGCTTATCACTTCCCAAGGCCAGGAAGTTCTTAAATGAATTGAATTTTTGATTTTTTTCTCGTCAGTTGTTTAATTATTAGTAGCCTAGTTGCTACTTCTTATTTTGCCATTGTCAATTATATTTATTCTCGATTTTTTCTGTACACACAATTGTATAATCATGTAAACGATGACCATAAAATTCTTAAATTAAGACGACAAAGTCATCTTGGTAAATGTACAAAACGTTGGGTGAATATAAATGAAATCAAGTATTATTTTTTCACGCATTCTGATTGTTCACGGAGCAGTGGTACTCAAATTTAAATATTTCGAAAAAGATGATTATTAACATCAACATCAGTAGCATTTCACTTTAACTTGTTTTTCCTAAAAGTTTTTGAATCAAAATGAGATTTTGCAGTGTTCATGAATGCTGTTACGAGTATTCAACGACGTTAGGATTTTTGTTTTACAACATTTCTTTTGTACATTCGGTTGAATCAAAGTTGTTAACACATTCATGGAAAAAAACACAATTTCTTGCGAATTCATGTTCTTGGTCCAGATCAACCAAGATCATGTAAGAAGATACAAAGGAAAGTACAACCCATATTATCATGCTGGCGATGGTGAGAGCTCAATTTTTTTACATTTTGACAGAGGCCAAGTTCAACTATGCTAGTGAGTAGAAAAATCACAAGCGGTTGTTCAAAGACATACTTGTTGCCGGTTACCATAACCGGTTACCATAACCAGTGAATTAGTTGCCGGTTACCATAACCAGTTACCATAACCAGTGAACTTGTTGCCGGTTACCATAACCAGTGAATTAGTGTATTATTAGCAAGCCGCCAGTCAGGAAGCGATAGAGCTATTTTTTTAGCTTAAAAACTTTTCATGACCCTTAAGAAGTTTAAGGGTAGGAGCTTTTGGGGTAGGAGATTTTAGATCAGGTTATTGCTTTTTGCAATGATTAACAATAAACACATTTTCCGATATACGAATTCTCAAAAACTCCGCTGCAAACTGCAAAAGAAAAACTTTGATCCACTCCGATGCGCTGCATAAAGTTTAAGTTTCATCATTATTAATCAGTAATGGAGCGTTAGAATTCAACTTTTCCTTTTCAACTTAATCTCTGCTAAGTGTTCTCGTTGAACACTCCAATGTTCACCAGGAATTGCCGTGAGAATGAAAATGGACTACGGTATATATATTTATTTATATATAGTATACAGGGTGTACAGAAAGTCCAGGTGGACAGTATTTTTTTCCGATAAAAATTTAACGGATTGATTAAATCAAACAAAATTTCCATCAAAGTTTATTCAAATCGTTTGGGATATAACTGCGTTTTCGAATTTCGAACAGCCCTCCTTTCTCCTTGACACAGACGCGGAGTCGCTTGTGGAAGGCACCCACCGTGGTGGACAGGTAAGCGACGTCAAGATCATCCCACGCCTTCTGTAGGGCGCGCTTCAAACTTTCCAAATTCTTGTGTGGGGAAGCACAGGCCTTGCTCTC
>OZ057405.1:29592732-29632795 GCA_964056735.1 Allodiplogaster pararmata
CTATCAGTTATTAGGTATTGTATCTTTTACTCCATGAGTGGCTCATTATCTGAAGAACACCATCTTCTCCCTATGTTTCCAGCCACCGGGTAGTGTCTCCTGTTTATTTTGCACTGGGTCACTTGACCCGATCGGCAGCGTCTTCAGTCTTCAGCCCGACTGCTCCATGTCTACTTTTGAACTTTTTATTACGCGAAACATATGTATCACGTGAAAAATTGATGGTGCATGATGGGATGTATGTAAAAGAATGTGAAGGGAAGAAAACATGGTTCAAAAAAAAAGGCTGAGGAGCTTCTGATGGTAAGTAGGAGCAGAAAAATGATGAGAAGATCATTGATAGCCGTTGAAGAGGAAAGGGAGAATGATGAATTATACGGCGAAAGGGTCAAGTGGCTTCATAGAAGAGGGGAGAGGTAAGAAGGAGAGCCGGCCCCGTAGCAGCCGTTTCTTGAAGAAAGGGAAGGGAAGAATGTGATGATTGATGGAAAATGGAAAAACTGTTTTCTGTCTGAAAAAATGAAAAATGAAAAATAATGAAAATGAAAAAAAAATGAAAAATAAAAAAAAAAATGGAAAAAAAAAAACTGAAAAATGAAAACTGAAAAAAAATGGAAAAAAAATGGAAAATGGAAAAACTTTGATGCAGTCTCGCACCTAGTTTTCAGTCTGTCACTTTGACTCCTAAAGAGACACTTTGTATCGTGAAATAAGCGCATAAAATGTTGACACTCAGTTCGAAAAAGCACCAACCTTTGCCCATTCATACGAGAATGTACTTTGGTAGATGGTGAATACGCCGGTTACTGCATGCGGTAGACATTGCACCACGTCGTATATGCCCAGCGCGAACATGAACTTGTAGGACGTGAGTTTGAGAAGCTCCTCTTCTCGCCATATTGTCTGAAGTGTTGTCTCGCTCAACTTGGTTTCGCCATATTGAAGATGGGATTAGGTAAGGCCAAGGTTTTTTTTATTCTCTCAGACAACGTGGGTGATTTTCCCCGCTTTTTTCCTTACTTTTAAATTACTTTTTTTCAGTAGGGATCCGGTCTCTAGTAAAAAAATTGAAATCCTTAACCATGGAAGGGCGTTTTTCCTAGCTTTTTTCATCCGTTTAAAGACACTGAAAAAAGGATTGGTTTCAGTTTTTTTGCAGTGAAATTGTTTTCCCACAGACCCTTCTAGTCTTTGGAAATCTCTGAAAAAAATACCATCTAAAAGATGATTGTAAAATTTCACAAAAAAAAACAAGAAATGTTGAGTGCTCACTTTTTTTATTATTTTGTCCAAAATCGACACCTGAGTAAATTCTAAGGATGATAAGTAAAAAGTCCGTTGAGAAGAATCTTTAGTGATTCATGAAACTATTATGTTTATTATTTGATTATTTCTAATTATTTGAACGAAAATATTTACGAAGGCATACTTTAACGGTGGTAGTCATCTTTCAAAATTCGATTCTACAATGATAATCACAGCCATACTCACCTCAAAACAGTTCCGGGGATGATTATTATTGTAGAAAAAAAACAAGCAATAAAAAAATTACCAATTTTATGAGGGGAAAGGTAAAAAACTTACTACAAGTATGAAGCAGTAAGCAAGGGCACAAGCGAGAGCAAGTAGGATCATGGCAATGCCCACTATCAAGTCGGTTGTGGGCGTACGAACTGCAGAGTAACATTTTTTTGAAAGTAAATTTACCGGTAGAGGTTCACATGCATTAAATTGGAACCTTGGAAAAATCCGTTTAGAACAGGCCTCTTCGACCTCCAGATAAATTATTTTTTTACGTCTTCTCCAGCACACTTGTTAGTACAAAAAAACGCCGCAAAAAAGCTGTCTTACGGTGCGAGACTGAACGCGCGCTCTTGGTTCAACAGGTTAGGCTCTTCATACCAAGCTGCTAGCACACCCGAACATCATAAGCCCTCTGACCTTTGTCTTCGTAGGATGCATGTGACAATGGTATACTCGTCCTCCTGATCGACTGCCACGTAATAATTATCTACCCTCCTAATCATCCCACGCTTTCTCCGTATTTCAGAGCGGCTGTTATGTAATGAATATCCTCATTCTCTATAACCGTCCTTAAATTTCTCCAGAATTGCGCCTTTGAACCCCCTATATTTCTTCTCCCCTTATACCATATGGCATCTCTCTAACTTTTTCGAGATAACTTCCACGCTATATTGTAAAACACTTTGGGTAAGAAAATTAAAATTTCAATCTCACCTCCCTGCATCACAGAGCCGGGATCGAGTGTGGTCTCTTCAGTTAATGATGGAGAAGTTGTCGACATTATTCAGATTTGTTCCCAATCTGCAATGACAAACAAAAGAATTTTATTCGAATCAATAACCGATACACAAGAAAGAGTTTCATACATAACTCTGAAGTTAAGTAAAACAAGCATCTCGTGAAAGCATCTCGTAACACAAGCAAACGAAATATCATAGCGCTGCTGTAGAGTTAATTTGTTTATGAGTAATATCCAGACAGATTTATACATCAGTCGAACAATATAATGTTGAAGTTTCACGACAATGTCATTGTTTTCAGAAAGATGCTTTCAAAAATATAGTTTTTTTTTCAAACATTCACTATTTGTCATTATAAACGTGTCTCTTCATCGCTGCTGTAGAGCTGCTTTGTTTCTATTATGTTTCTCTTAAAACTTTAATTCTTTGCGGACCAAAGTTTTGTATTACTTGGTTCACAGTCTTGTGCTCAATAAGAATTACTAAAGCAACGACTACAACCACATATTCACTATATTAATGTCACAAAGCACCGTTATTCTCTCTTTTGTTCAAAAAATTCTATCACTTCAGTTGCATATACTTTTTCAGCTTTTCGTTAATCGCATCAAAGAATAATTTATTTTTTTTGTATTGAATGAACGTCTATCCCATCGCCCGTATGTATGTATGTAAGTACCAATTTTCGAGATAAATGATAAAGAAAAGTCCCAAAAAGTGTATACCCTTACCATTTAGTTTTTAGAAAAAACAGCTCTCGTTCAGGAGACAATTTACCTACCCCGATTCGGCAATAAATTAAAATCTACTTGTGAACTATTTCAAGAAGGATAATTATCTACTTGTACAACCACAGGGCCCATATTTTAACCTCCACTTTCTAAAATCCAATTACTTTTTTTTTAAAATTATAAGCCTAAGCAATCATCTTATAGGAAAGTCAGCTTTCGAGAAAAAAAGTACAATACATTTACAAATTGAGGAAAAAGGTATTACATGAAAGCATAAAACAACTTAGTATATGATGATGCAGCATTCCATAACGACCGGGGCATTTTTTGCATTCCATAACGATCATAAATACTCGAATCGGGGCATTTTTTCTCGCTGAGATCGTTAATAAGACGAGTGTACATACATATTGCATTACACTATGTACAGATGTAACTGCCTCCGATGCCTTTTTTCGTTTCCTATGTACTAAAATGTACTAAAAAACACATGTCTAATAGCTTCCTTTCTACTTGTCTGTCAGATACTAAAGAAAGAAGGAATGAATAACTGATGTTGTAGAAACAATTGCACCGAGCTATTTGGTAGCTTCTCTTTAATCAGGGTTTCTACCGTCTCTGATGAAGTTGATTATCACTTAATTCTTAATTTATTCACCTCTTTGTTCCCCCAGTTTTTCATATAATACAAATTGGAACACGCTATCGTCCCTAATATCGTTCATAAATTCTAATCAGTTATTTGATTTGGTTCTAATCAGCTCGCAATTGTATTAGACACCTTTGAGCGCTCTGTATTTTACTGTGAGAAAATTTTTTCTCTCCATTATAAAACTCTGTTTTATTAGGGTAATATTTTGATACCATATCTTTATGTGTTTTCCACAAGTTTCAAAGGCTTATGTTTTTACTGAAAAGTGTAGAAGAGCAAAGTATGAAAACAAGCAATATGTGTATTATTACTGTCGGTTATGAAAAAAATGAGTCACAGGAGAATCTAACTTTGTTTTTGTTTCATCTCTTACACATCAAGTTCAACAAATATTATTATTATAGAAAAAGGTAAAAGAGTTGATAAAATTTAATTTATTTACATTTAAGATATCACTGCTGAAAATGCAATGTAGCAGAAGTCTGTTTCGCCCCAACTCAGACAGACTTCTGCTCTCTCTGGGTGGGGCTCATCAGTGAGTGCCCAGAGAGAAACGAGTATAATTATAACGAATAGCTTAGAATTAAACTATACAAAATAATAACAAAAAACAAACAAACACATATAAACAAAAATAAATAAATAAAACAAATTGATGAAAAACAAAATAATGAAAAACTGGAAAATAAGATAGATATGTAGACGGGAATTTCGATAAAGATCTTTACGTACGATTGGGCCTTAAAGAGTCTAAGCCTTTTCTCAAAGTGGTTACTGCGAAGATACTCATAAAATCAACAGCATGGAATCACACTGCTCGCCGTAACAAAAAAAGTAACTGTAGAAACGGAAAACGGCAAGTCTGAAGTGTAGAGAAATATGAACCCTTCATAGAGAAAGATAACAAAATATCATAAAAGATGTTTAGTAAATGAGATTTTTCATCGGTATTGCATCACAAAGAAAGAGAGTACTGTAAGATCTTTACGCGGTTTTCGTTTTCAGTGTTAAGTGCGGATTCGTGCTCTTTTTTTAGCACAGGAGCTTGAAGAGCCAAGACAATTAAAAACAATGAAAATGTATTTTATAAATACTCGAGACGACCTCATACAATAAATATGCGTAAATCCGAAATCAAAATCTCCGAATTCTAAGTTACCCAGTTTAAAGGCAGTGACGCATGGTGATTGAACTAACGCAACTGGGTTAAACCTTGTTTCCGGAGCAAATATTGTGCATTTGAGCAAATTTTGTGCATTTTTGAATTTCCGTAACTTCGTTCAAACACCTTGTAGAGTCTTCATTCATACCTTATTCGAAAGAAGCTAGTGATCGAGATCAAATAGATACGCCTAAATCCTAAAAAGTGTGTTGCTCGGACAAAAAACATATTCTACGTTTTCGTGTCTCCGTTCCACATTCTCACTCGTAAATCATCAATTTTAGAAATTTTATGAGTTATGGCGCTTTAAGTCTGTGAGATTGATAGGGAATAAAGCAAGTAATTTGATATGGATACAGTGATCGGCCCAGTTGAGGAAAGAGAACTTCGCTATCACTACGCGCGGAAGTTTTCCAGCTTATCATACCAATGTATATGTTATTGCTAGAATTGATCAGGCGCTTTAAATTGATGAGATCTCTTTCTTTCGGCTTTCAGATGGCTCTTTTTCTGTGACCAATTTTTAATAGTGTGTTAAACCGAGAGACTTTTTCTCTGACCGCAAAGAATCACTCCAGATGATCTTTATCTCTCTCTATTTCTCTATTTATCTTTCTTTCTCTCTCTTTTTTCTCTCTCTCTCTCTATTTATCTTTCTTTCTCTCTCTTTTCTCTCTCTCTCTTTCTTTTTCTCTCTCTCTTTCTTTCTTTCTTTCTTTATCTCTCTCTCTTTCTCTCTCTTTCTCTCTCTTTCTTTCTTTCTCTCTCTCTTTTCTCTCCCTCTTTTATCTCTCTCTCTCTTTCTCTCTCTCTTCTCTCCTTTTCTTTCTCTCTCTCTCTTTCTATATTTCTCTCACAATCATACACTATTTCTTTCTCTTTTCTCTCTTTTTCTCTCTCTCTCTCTTTTTCTCTTTCTCTTTCTCTCTCTCTTTATACACTGTCAGATATTTTTCTCTGAATCTCTTGAAAAACATAGCCATCCACGATGCTTTTATCTGTGTCTCTCAATATTACAAGTTATTTTCTTTTACGCTCTCTAACGTTTTTCTCTTACAGTGCAGTCTTTCTCAGAAAGACACACTTTTTATACACTCTCTCCGATGTGTATTTTTGAATCTTTTATTAGATAATTTTTATCATGTGTTTCCAATAATCACTGTTTTCATACACGCATAATATATGGATACGATCTTGGAAGGAAGCCATCTCCTACTCTCGCAACTTGCACTCTTTGCAGTAAAGAATACGTCACGTATTCTTCTGCCTTTGTAGAACAAAGAACACAAAGATTAGCAACAAGATTTTATCATCTCAAAGACAAAACGAAACAAGCAATAGACGAAAATGAACTAAATAGCTTAGTATTTTATTACGTAGAGAAAAAAAAGCAAAACGAGTAATAACAAATCAGAATACGTCATGTATTCTTTCGCCTTTGTAGAACAAAAAAACAAAGATTAGCAACAACATTTTATCATCTCAAAGACAAAACGAAACAAGCAATAGACGAAAATGAACTAAATAGAATAGTATTTTATTAATTGGAGAAAAAAAAGCAAAGCGAGTAATAAAAAAATCTAATTTCAACAGTTCATTTAGATAAATCTACATCATTCCTTATATCCATATGGGATTGTGTTGTACGTCCCCCGGACGATAACCCTTTTGTCAAACACAGCGTTCAACTTCTTCTTTTGAAGAAGAGATGTCACCGCGTGACTTCTCTCAGTGACTATTCTGTCGTAGGTGACGGTGACAGGGAGAGGTTTTTCACCTTTCTTCATTTCCCTTACAAACTGGCGCATCTGCTCGAAATGAATCTTCTGCGACGCTTCGGACGTGAGAGGGAAGCCTTTGCACTTTACCACGCTCTTTTCCTGCAAGAAATCAAGACATGTTTCTCCAATTTGAAATCCTAGTGAACCAATGAATGTGAAACTCTCACCAAGCCGTCATGCGTGACGTATTTGTATGCGTAGGCTTTCGGCCCCTGCGACACAAACTCTGTTCCTTTTCCAGAAATTTCGTCCGTCAGGTCCCCGAGAAAGTTCCCCTTCAGCTCCTCCAGGGGATCCACTTCACTGTCTTTGTGAAGGTAGATGACCGAGTCCGTGTCTAAAAAAGAAGGTTTAAACAAAAATAATCGGAATATAAAGCAAAGAATAACGAACAGATTTAAACGAACCACAATACAGCAGTCCGGAACTTTGCACTCGCGAGTCGATGTATGTCGATTATATTGTATAGTGTCACTCGCGCGTAAGCCGTCGTGAGCACTGCCGACGCCAGGGAAGTTGTGCTTATCGGCTCGGAGTGGCCAGTCTTCTTCTTGAAGGAGGCCCAAAGCTTCTCATCGGTGAGGACAATAATGTCCCCAACCTCGGTCTCGGCCTCGATCAAAAGGCTGTGCAGTCTTTCGGGGAGACAATCATTTCCTGTTGTTTCCTTCCCGAGCGTTCTCCGAGTTTTCCCCACTGAAAATTCAGAATAAATTGTTTGTAATTATCTAATACACAGAAAAAATCTTACCAAGGAGTTGAGCATCAACTTTGCGACTTGTCTTGCTGCGCTGTTTGGCACCATCTTTGTAGGGTCGAGCGTCACTCCTTCTCTCTGCTTGAAGGCCTCAATGTACTCGGCCTGCATCAAGGCGTCATCGCCAACGTCTCTGGGCCATCCGCTTGCCTCCTTCAAACAGCTTCATTTTTGAAAAGATCATATGAGAATCAACAACACACTACTAAACAATAATTAAAATCACTAACCGTTTTGAGCTTCACAAATGTGTTCATGTACTCGGAGAGAATGCCGTGACGTACATGCCCGCTTTCAGGATTCATCTCGAATTGGCTCCAGTCCTCATAATGTCTTCCCTGAATTGTAGTAATGAATGACTGTGATATATGTATATTATATATTTATAGGCAAGTCATTTAAGGATAGAACAAAAAAAGAAAACTTACTAGAACTCGATGCTTCAAGAACATGGTCCTCATTTCCTCATCTTGACGCAGCATCTTGTTGATTTCGCACTCCCGATAGACCTTCACTTTGTAGTTTGGCTCGAGTACACTGAGCCTCAACTTGTCGTCTCGTCTTATTTCGACAGCTGTTCGGCCTAGTATGATGGCGTCATCCTGGTATGAGCGGGTGCATGCATGGTAGTAGCATCCATATACCTAGAAAATATTGTTTTAAAAACCCAAATGTTTCAACATTATCAGCTAACCTCGATAGCAATCGGTTTCTTGACCTCTCTGGGAATGTAGCCGTCCACATGGTATCTTGTTCCGGGGACTCTGTGTTCCCCGCCGTGCGTTGCGTCCTGAATCCTTTTTCCCTTCGTCTCACGAAGGTATCTGTAATAGTTTAAAGTTGAACAAAGCAAAAAGAGATTGAAATTTGCTTGAGTAACTTACGCCAGAAACTTGAGGGCTAGGATGCTCTGTCTCTTGCATGGAAGTATCGGTGCTTCGATCGCCAGATTCTCCTTTTTCAGAAAATTTCTTCGGAAGATGAGCATAGCTGCACTTGCAGCTGTGACACTCTCATGGAAAACGTGAGTGCCCGATATACGAAAACACTCCGTGTCGAAGGCCGTTGCCCCTCTGCTGAGCAAAGCTACATCAGCCGCGACATTAATCTCTCGAAAAAATTTGAGCGATCGTGCGATGTATCTGTAAAGATGACATCATTGCTCGATGAATGAGATCATCGAGTCAGTGTTAATACAACTGAAATTTTTCACGATGAGATCATGGCTCTCGCACTTTTTAGGCAAAAAAATGTTGGATCAGTGAGGTATGAGATGATCTTGCGAGAGCACGCGAAATAACATCTTAAAGTACGAGAAAATGAGATTTCACATGTCTTCGTGCTCTCCAAATGAATCTTAAAATACTAACTAATCGCAATCTAATTTGTTTCCGTACTTAAAAATCATTTCACTTTTTTTGTTGAACATTTCATTAAAATTTTTGTTTTTTTGTTGTATTCTCGACACTTCGTACCGCGACATTTCGTACCCCGAAACTTTGTACCAAAATTTTTTCTTCTTGTTACCACTTTTTTCTTCCAACATTTTTCAAAATTTTCGCCTAATTTGAATGACATGAGGTCATCGCACCGATGATCTCATCGTTTAGAGATTAATGTCGCGGCAGAGTAGCAGTAGGCCAAAATTTCCTGCCGAAAGTGGAATTCTACTCCACTTTGAGCCGCGTGCCACTCCAAAAACTGCTTTTTCCCTTCCTCCTTCATTTGAGTGGGATTGTAGAAGGTGGAGTCCGGAATGGCTCCAATGTAGTTGTAGTTTTGCGGGCAGTTGAAGAGATGGGGGAAGTAGCCTAAATTGAAAATATTTTACAAGAGATGAGGGAAATAATTTAAATTGAAAATATCTTACATCAACTGTACTTGAAAGAGAACACAACAAACCTTTCTTTAGCTCCGGTATTCCAAATGCCTTGGGGAACGATGCGAGTGGCATCTGCAGGAAGTTTAGTGTGTCCACAAACCGCACGTTCCTGTTGACCATATGCATGAGCTTCAGTCCCGAGAGAATCATCTTACTCGGGACATCGTCGCTCGACATCATGGTTCTCAGCAGAAATTGGCCGTCATACCTCAAGTAATACATGATTGAAGAGAGAAAGAAAACGAAAGAAATATATGAGTGTCAAGAGAGTTAGAAAGTTGACTTACCCCTTTAGGTTATGCGCGAGAACCGTTGCGTTACGGTTATCCTTCAGGTTCAGCCACTGGACGAACTCGAGGACCAGGTCTCAGTTTTGTCCTTCTAAACCATGTCATACATGGACACGACGCCCTCCGCATTGGTTGCACGATTCTTGAGACTCGTGAGACTCGGGCGTGGTGTGCTGGCATGCACTGCACGAGCGGATGGCAATGATGACGTTCGGCTTGTGAACGTTTTTGCCATTCTCGCTCACAACTGTCGACTGAACAAATGAATCGTTGAGGGCTAGTTTTGAGAGAGCTAGTGAGAAAGAGCTAGTTTTTTTTTTAAAAGTATGTTCTACCTCGATATCGAAGGCGATAGTCTTGAGTCGAAATCTGGAGGAGATGGGACTCGCAGGCGTAACGAAGCATGCTGGATGGTCTTTAGGCATATCCTTTTTGCACCGAGGGCAAAACGACATGCCGCATACATGAGCTCGTCCTTTTCGTCTTTTGTCAATAACCTTCAATAGTATCGAGTAACGTTTTTTCCAAGGTGAACAAGTCGAGTAAATTGAATAACCTGATTGCACATCTCACAGATTTAGACGCGCTCGCATCGTGGTGCACCTCCTTGGACACCTTGCTCCAAATGACGTTTGAAACAGTCCTCGTTGTTGAAGACAAATCGACACCGAGCGCATTCTTTATGCAGCCGGCCGCTACACTCTTCGATGCGCGGGTGGGTGCATAGGGAACACCTAATGGGGCAGTTGTAATGGGCATCTCTGCTCTTGTAGAGCGAGTTGCAATTCCCGCAATAGTACCTGGCGTCTGCAAAGAATTTTTTCTCTTTTGGATCTTGATTATTAAAAAATTAAACTGTCAATTAATCAAAGAATTTTTTTCTTTTCTGGATCTTTGTTATTAAAACATTAAACTGTCTACTAACCAAAGAATGCCGGGATTTTCTTGATGTGGTCGTAGTGGTTGGTCTTGAGTCGCAGTCCAATGACTTTTCCATCTCCAGCGAAGGGGCCTCGGAATAATGGATGCTTGGCTTCATCAAATACTATGAGCTGGTAGTCGGTAAGTCTCTCTTGCATCTCCTTGACATCGGCAAGGTCATACGACTTCTTTTCAGGAATACCCAGTCGGTTGAGTAGCTCCAGAGCATCCTTCTGCTGAGGCTTCATGCACCGAGAAAGAGCTCTCCATTTGGGGAAGTCTCTTTCCCGATTCAAGTAGGCAATTCCTACGGCGATGGCTTTCGGGAGGCAGTTGTTCCCTCAATCATTATAATGGTTTAGCATTTTGTTCTCGTACATCTTTTCTGAAATGTATAGATTCTACATTGCGTGATAATAAAAACTTGAAACTAAAAAATTCTTGCCATACAATCTTGCTGGCTTCGATAGGGTAATAAAACTTTAGCGAAAAAAAAAGATGAAGGCTTTAAATATTTAAGACATGATCTCTGAAACTCACTGAAACATCACTGCACGTCATCTTAAAAGCATGACTAAAGAGAGATTCACAATCGTGAAAAACCTCCAAATTTCAAGTTGGTAGGTTTTTAATTGTGAATTTTTTTGATATTCTAAAAAAATCTCACGAAATAGGCCAGAAATAAAATTAGACTTGCCTATACATAAACTATGGGCGTTAACTAGCAAAGTCAATTGCCACTCTCGACCAAGAAATTGATGTGCAAGTGCAGCGGATATGAACTAAAAGTGGGTGTTCTAAGGATATTTGAAAGGAAAACAAGAAT
This sequence comes from Allodiplogaster pararmata, assembly GCA_964056735.1. NCBI lineage: Eukaryota > Metazoa > Nematoda > Chromadorea > Rhabditida > Diplogasteridae > Allodiplogaster > Allodiplogaster pararmata. The sequence goes on from OZ057405.1 coordinate 29,603,999, forward strand.
TCTGTTTAGCTATACAAGTTTCACTTCGTGTGTAATTGGGCGAAAATTTGTATTTAAAAAAAACAGACTCTGTGTAAGACGAAGCCTTGGGAATACCCATATGTAATTTCGAACCTATCGAGTTAAGTTTTATCACACAATGTATGATAGAGCATAATAGGGTTTTTGAGAAGATGAAATCTTATGAGGAGTGAAGGTTATTTAAGTGTTATCCAAACAAACGCGCGAGAAACGCTTGATGAATGCTCTCAACGGGTTCAGGGGTTTTGGATGAAAACGTATGTACATTTTCATGAAGAAGGAGGAGTTTTTCTTGCGGTGCGCTGTCGAAAGCCTTCTAGACTGTTTCAGGGCATGATTAGAATCAACAACATTCTGTCATGACATGATTAGAATCAACAACATTCTGTCATGACATGATTAGAATCAACAACATTCTGTCATGACCATACACGTTGCAGAAGGTTGATTCGACTGATTCACTGGATAGGAAGCCCTGTTTACAACTTGGGATGAGGTCATCAACATTTCAAAAATGAGACTCAGTGTCAGATATTTCAGAAAGTATGCACAAAAAACTATTCCTATAGTTTTGAACATTCATTCTTCGCAGCAAACAGCTTTTCTATCAAGAGAATTCCTTTAAGCAAGCCTTTGACTGTTAGCCAAGAGAAACCAGTTTTGTGCTCATACATAGGTTCTCGAAGTATTTACATTGTATAACAAGTAATTGTATAACAAGTACTTAGCTTTCAAGAACAAGCAGTCTTTCAAGCAAAAATTTGGATGTTTTTCTCAAGTTTTTGGCTTTAATATATGCCTTTGAGCCCAAATCAACATCACCGTAAGTTCTAGTGAAACGGTAAACCTAAATTGTGTACGCTCACTTAATGGCGTAAGTTTTAGGCTATTTTTTCCAAGTCAAGGAGCGTTCTTCGTCAAGGAAGTCATTCTTTCATTCGTCTCCGTCCGTAAGCGGTTGCTCCCCGCACCGTCTCTTCTCTCGTCTGTCAGAGTCCTTTCCCGAGAAGATTTGGCGCTCCGGGATCGTAGCGCCATGATGAGCGACAGAAGAGGAAGAGTAGCACTTCGATCACTACTGCTTGCCTCGCTCAACCTCCGCTCAACGCTCAGATCCCTTATTCGAGGATTTCCCGATGTGGCTTGTTGATCTTGATAAAGCGTTTAAATTGAAAGGAGCGAGTTAAATTCAAAATGAACGTTCAAAAAATTTCTTGATTCAAATAATTCTAGAAAGTTATTGAACTGTTTTCTGTTTTGGATGAATCATATCCTTATAATGAGCTTAAAATTAAACAAAAAATTGCTTCAAGACATTGTCAGACACAAAAAGCGCCATAAACTAGAGAAGAAAGGGGGCAATTCTATTTTCGGGTGTTTGAAACAATAAAAAAGTTGTTACGTTTTTTGTTGTATATTCAGAAAACTGGATTCATGCACTAAATATCACCGTTATTATGATTGATCGCGAAGGATTATTCAGCAGATTACAATATCAAATTAGCTTACTTTTGAAATGTTTTTTTTCTCTTTTTCAAGCACTGAATTGTCTTCTTTCTTTTTTTCTTACACTTAGTCTCATCTCAACAAGAAGTTTCTCTGAAACTCAAATTTAAAAACACGCCTTACCGACTCCTAAATTTTGAATTGAGTAGCGAAGGTTATTTCAGGAAAGGAGGGAGCTTACTTTTTGAAATGGATTTAGCATTGAATTTAAGAAGAAAGGTGGTCTAATGTAAAAAAGCAAACAAATAAACCCGGCGAGCTTCCCAACGAATTTTTTTAGTATTTTACGTCAAGTTAGGTTCCAATTTTTTACGTGATAAACATTTGTTTTATTTGTTGACTGAATGAGAGTTATTGTTATTACGTTCAAAAAACAATAATTTTTTTCGCTGTGAGAGAAATGATATAAAATATTTCTTGTTCAAACAAAAAAAGCGTTCGGAACGTTCTTTAGTTTGCAAAGAACTGATATGAGTGACATAAACGGCCCTAATTCTTGGAAAAGACGTCAAATGTGTTAAACTTGCAAGAATTAATGAGTGTTTTTAGTCAGTTACCAGGCTTACAAAACGCATTTGCATTCACTGGGAACTTTGCAGATTTTTTTATCAACAAAGTAAGAATGAAAAACGAAAACAAGAAAAGGTTTGTTTTCACTGTTTTCTGAGTAACATCCTCCTTGAGAAATCATTAAACAATCTTCTTACGGATATCTGCCGACGTTTTAATTGGAAATTTAGGAACATCAGAGAAAAATTCCATGAGATCATCTTCAAACTAATGTATATACTTCCCAACTAATGAATGAATCGTTTTTGAGATCGTAAGGCTTTTAATGAGTATTTTGGAATCAATGGGTTTTTATCAAGTTATTTTCGAAAACATCGGGTTCAAATTCTTCGAACTTTTACTCTTCCCAACTAACGACTGACTTATTTTTGAGATCGTAGAAGTTTTAACGAGTTATTTTTGAAATCATTGGATTTTCATCAAGTTATTTTAAAACCATTTGGTTTCAAATGGATTGTTCTTGAGGAACTCTTTGTGTAATGATAAAGAATTCAACGAAATACTTGGCGTCTTCAGTCACTTCATTTTTTGTTATTGTAGTGCCTTTATTTGAGGATTTTTCGACATCTTCTGAAAACCGCCATGAGAATTACTTCGAAGAGCTCTTCAGGAACCGACCACGTTGCAGTCATTGAACTGCAGCAGCAGGGCCAGACAGGTCACCATCACCGAGAGCGTCTAAAATATCAGATATTCAAAATAAAAACTCAAAAAATGTAAAACGGAAAAAGAACTACGAGTCAAATTCGGGCTTTGATCGTTATTTGTTTATTATTGTATATTTCAGCTTGAAGATCATTCCTTTTTCAATTCGAAAAGAAAGCAATGATTCAAGAGCTTTATCAAACGATAGGAAGTAACTTATCTTATTTTCAACCTTCTGATTTCTTCCCAAACCATTTTTCCTTCCTTTTTTTATTTATATTTAGCGGTCGCAGCGACTTTCACAATAAGAATTTAATTTCTCTCCACTCTCTCTACTCTCTCCACTCTCTCTACTCTCTCCACTCTCTCTACTCTCTCCACTCTCTCTACTCTCTCCACTCTCTCTACTCTCTCCACTCTCTCTACTCTCTCCACTCTCTCTACTCTCTCCACTCTCTCTACTCTCTCCACTCTCTCTACTCTCTCCACTCTCTCTACTCTCTCCACTCTCTCTACTCTCTCCACTCTCTCTACTCTCTCCACTCTCTCTACTCTCTCCACTCTCTCTACTCTCTCCACTCTCTCTACTCTCTCCACTCTCTCTACTCTCTCTACTCTCTCCACTCTCTCTACTCTCTCTACTCTCTCTACTCTCTCCACTCTCTCTACTCTCTCCACTCTCTCTACTCTCTCCACTCTCTCTACTCTCTCCACTCTCTCTACTCTCTCCACTCTCTCTACTCTCTAATCGCCATCACTTGTTATGACCTCTAAGTAAAATCCACCGAAATTCTGCAGTTCCGTAGTGAAATTTCGTGTTCACCTATGGGAAAGCTAACTAGTGAGAGTATTTCAGTGTTCTTTTCTCTAGTTTATATTGACTATTTGAGAGACAATTTTTTCGCTGAAAATAAGCTGTTTCAACTGCGAATTTCTCATAATAAAACGTTGAGAACTCAATAAACCTCGATTCAAAAAAATTTAAGTGAACAGTTGTTGAAAATTTGAAAATTAAGGCCACTAGTGAGTCCATTTCAAAACTCTTTTTAGAAAATTTGGAAATATTTGGAAATATTAGCTATTATTTCGTGGTTAAAATCTTTCCCATGTTCTAGCAAGAAGGTTGTTTGGAGATACCGTCTAAATTCTAATAAAATATTTATCGGAACACTCAATACAAAAACTTTACTCGTAAACGACGGTCTCAAATGTTCCAAATCATTGTTAATAAAAGAAGACATTGAATGAAATTGATTGAAAAAAGATTACCGTTAGAACTAAAGGCTTCGAAAGAACAGCGAAGCCCCAAATAGAAATTCCAAGGTTAGCCTGCTCGAGGTGGCATGAAAACGCCAGTGCGGTGTGGTAAATCTCAAAAGAAAAATATTGTTTGTGTTTTGTATTGAAGAGAATAGTATGTTGCCATTCTACACAGAAGCGCCTCAGGTGGTCGTCCTTAGCATATCTGTTTTACTAACAAATAATAACCTATACTACTTGTCATTTGTTATCTAATTCTTTATTCTTAACTTACCCAGTTTTTATCTTTGTTAGTCTTTCTCTGATCGAGACGATGCGAAAGATTTGGTAATTGAAAAGCTTTTAACAAGACGGATGTATTTCCGTTTCGACATGACCGCGTCTCTGACGTTTCAGTGACCTCCACAATGTATACAATGTATGTACAATACGAAACAATAACCGGAGTGCAAAAAAATTTTATATTAAGTGATGCTGATAGAGACGTCTGAATTACTGGAGAAGAAAAAAACGGGAAAGGAGAAGGGAAAGGGTGTTCAACTGAGCAGGGATGGGAGGGTGCCTTGAGGGGAGGAAGATACCTAGGCGAAGGGGGTGTGCATGAAGGGAGTAGGAGTGCCCTGAAAGAGGGAGATGACCCTACAGGTAAAAAAGTCTTATAGGGACGATAAGGGGAGAGATGTTATCGGAAACAGTTTTTTTTTCAACAAAAGCAAATATCCATGAATGAGAAAAAAGATCTTTGTCGTTTTTGTTTTCTTCTTTGTTATGTTCAAAGCATGAATAAAACACGGTGAAGTCTTTCTAGTTCAAATTTTAACTTATTTTTTGATAAAATTTGAGTTTGTGTAATAAGAGCAAGCTGCATGCTCTGACACATTAGAGAGGGCCAAGCAAGATGTGAAAGCAAAGATTTTATAGTGCAGACAGCCAGAGTACACGCGGTCGGGTTGGAACGGAAGTAAGAGCAATTTTAATTGAGCCCAGAGGGGGGTACATGATTCGTACTTGGTTTTTGATTTTTTTTTCCTATTTAAAAAGCGCGTCAAGTATCACAAGGGTCGTACTGACATTCGGGCGATAAGGAAACCATATATTCGTGTTCGCGCACAGCGCAGACTTTGTAGAGTAGATCTGAAAGAACTTTTTTCTCATATTTTTCTAAATTTAATCCCTTTTTATAAGTAATTGAACTATCGCACAGAAAAAAAGGTAGTCCACCGGGCGGGATCGAACCCAGCCATCTTGTCTCAAAGAGGTAGCGCGCGTTACCATTACACCACGGGGAACATTGCTATTGCGTGCGATAGTGTTACATAAAAGGCTCATATGTCTTGTTCTCTTATGGACCGTTAGAATTCAACTTTTCTTTTTGTCAAAGTAATCTCTGCAAAGTAATCTTGTTGAACGCTCCAATGTCTCACACGAATTGCCGTGAGAAGGAAAATAAACTACGGTATTTTTATAGAATAATTTTTACTGTTGGACGTAATTTTATATTAATACAAAATCACCTTAGTTCATTTTTCTTTGCACGGCAATTCGTGGTGAGACATTGGATCATTCAACGAGATCACTTTGCAGAGATTACTTTGACAAAGGGAAAAGTTGAAGTCTAACGCTCCATTAGTCACGCAAGCTTATTGAGCGATTGCGTCATGAAGAAAAGTGTAATCCCAGAATTCACGGTCAATAAAGAAAAGATGGATGATAAATCTTCCAATTTGAAGATTAATCATACCTTTTTATACTTTGTTTGCAGCAATACTGTGAAGTATCTTTCTGTGAAGTATCTTATTTTTTCTTTCTACTGTGAAGTATCTTATTTTTTCTTCTCAAACCCAAATTTTTCTCACTTCTTTTATGAAAAAGTGAAATGCCTGTGTATTTTTTCAATTGTGATCTATTCCTTACTTATGTGAATACGCTACTCGCACTGTGCAATAAAGTATTTAATACATTGACATAAATTCAATTGTGAAGGTTGGATTGATTTAGATTTTAAAAAATTTCTTGATCACTCTTCAACTTTTCAGTCACAGGCAGTGATGCCGGGTTGAAATCACAATTGATCCAACTAACGCACGGAAAAAAGGTTCGAAAAAGAATCGAGCCTAACTATATTATTCTTTTCTTCTTCTTTTTTTGTGCGATAGTTTGATCAACTGTATCTTGATCATTATTATTATTATAATTCATGAGTATCAAACACAGATTATATATCACAATATCAATTGTACCTGTAGAGTTGAGTACGTAGAAGTGTACAACTTTTTTGAATAGAAAAAACTACTTATGAGCGAAAGCCATAATCGAAATTTCAGTCCACAACCGAACCTGTTGTACTACTAAGAAACGAACATTCACAAACAAATTGTTCCAATCAATGATTCAAACTTCGAATCTAAAATTCGAATTCACACGAAAAGTATGAAAGAGAGCAAGTAAGTATACTTATCAAACATATGGATTTTCAAACCTCATACTTATGTGATACCATCCTCATTTCTATACTTTATCATCATAAACAGTCATAATTTCATATGAATGTCGTTTTTATATTTAGACTTTCTCATAAAGATATTAATTATTCATTTAATTTTGTTCTCCCGAATCGAAGAGGAAGCCCGTTTATAGGTGGTACAAATTCAGAAAAACTTGGGTACCGCATCATGAAGGTTGGCGGGTGCGGAAGTGATGGAAACGAATGAGAATAGGCAGAAGATGACGACTGGGATGGAGGCGATGAGTTCGAAGAGTGGCGAGTTCCGACGAGAGATCACCATGAAGATGGCGAACAGCATCGAGGGAATTATAGAGGCAATCATGCAGAAGGCGTATCTCTGATAGGGAACGAGTCTTTAAGACTTCTAGATGTTGTTGGGAAACATGTTTGCTGTTCTATGAGAGAATAAAGATTTCGTATTGAATTATGGACAAATTTGCACATATTGACCAGTTGAAAATATGGTTTCTTTTAATGCAGAAAGTTAAATTTTGAAGCAATTTGAGATCTTTTTTCTTTTTGTGAAAAAAGCTCTTTTTGTGTAATTTTAGTTGAGACTATTAAAGGAATCCCTACAATAAAAGAAACTTTGAACATGATGTCGAGTCTCTTGACGCATTCAATCAATTGATTGTGTGTCTTGATGAGAGCCAGAAGTTTCTCGCACAGCACTTCGTCTCCATAGTCATCTCGCGCTAACTACAATCGAAGGATGTTCCTGGCCAGTTTATCTCTATCTTTTCTCTTTTACAATTCCTCTCTCTAATTCTTTCTATTTCTCCTTCTACTCGCTATCCCTCTTTAGCTGCACCTCCAAATTTTACCTCTCAAGATTGAGATAACCCTTCGGTGTTCGAAGACCTTGGATGTTCTTTCAGACCGATAAACGTTTTTTTTAAATGTTTTTCAATCTATCCCGTAGAACTAAATATATAACTAAATATATAACTAAATATATAACTAAATATATAACTAAATATATAAATCCCGTGAAGTTTTTTTTTCGAGTCATAGAAGCTCTGAAAGAAAGGAAATACATGCAATGAAGAAAAAAAACCTTGAGAACTTGTAGGTTGAAATAATCGAACTCGTATTGAGTGGCATGAACAAGCAATGAGAAGATGAAGAGTGTCACCGCCCACGAGAGAATCGCGTACAGATTCGCAGCTTCGACAATGATGAACAGATGACGGTGACCAAAGATCTGAATTAGTAAGACGATATTTCTGGTTTTTAGAACCTAGATAACTGGTAAGACCATTTTGTATACAGAACGACGGCCTGAATTAGACTTCAAGACTGTTATAAAGCAGAATAACGTTGTTCATAGTAGGGAGAGCCACCATTTTGAAGAAAAAAACTTTTAAAGCAAAGGGAAGGGAGTACAAGGATCACACAAAGGCAGAGTTTTTTGTGTTGAAAACAGTTAAACTAAATAGACTTCATTACGAACTTTAGTTTAAAATCATGATTTGCATTCGCTAATTGTGAAAGTAATCAAGATCATGTTAAGTTCAGAATTCCTTGAGTAAATATTACGAGAAAATAACAGAAAACAGTCCGCGGCAGTAGAATTAAGCACAAGACAAAGCAGTGTGACGCACAATCAGAATTATAGGACGCAGATGGCACGGATAAACAAAGCCAGTCAAAAAATTATTTTTTGTTGTTGTTTTGAGTCTGAAAAAAAGTAGTCTGGTTCTTACGAAAGAGGTCACGATCAAATCAACTTGATCAGAAACTCACCTAAACTCGTTCGATGAAGTCATATGTAGTCCACGACGTATGTACAATATATATGTAGGCCTAACTCTCAAAGTCTTGGCGATCAATATTTCGATCAATAAAATGACTTTGCATGGGAATGAATTCACTGTTACACTTGGTCAGAGTCAGTCAAAGTCCTCATCTTACCTTGAGAATGTTGCTCCATAAGTCAATGACTTCAAAAAATCCAAAAATTGACTTCGACTTTGAATGTCATTGACTTATTCTATCAATGCCTTATGCTTTTGAAAAGGAAACCACGCACTCGAGGGCTTGGACAGGTGACTGACACGTACCTGTCTGCCGACCTCTTTCATACTACTGTCCACACTTGCGACATCGACGTCACGGAAGACACACACGATCATTGCAATGGAGTAGGTGATGATGAGGAAGAGGATGACGTAGAAGCTGCGCACAATCGTCACCAGCTCACTCCGGTACTGCTTGATTCCGGCTCCCTGAGAGAACAGAGAAGGAGGGGGAAAAAGAGAGAGAGAGAGAGAGAGAGAGAGAGAGAGAGAGAGAGCGAGAGAGAGAGAGATAAAACGAGAGAAAGAGAAAAAGAGACTGAGACCGAGAAAAATGAACATTAAAAAATAAAGAAAAAGAGTTCAAGATACTGGGAGACAAAAATTCAAACTTTAGAAGGGGGTTATGCTTCAAAATTATAATGTACATAGATTAAAATGCATTTCTGGAACGAGTCATATCTTCCAAATTTTTTTTTCAAATCTTGAAACTAAAATTCTGTTCAAATGGGAACTCAGTACAGAAACATACAAATTAAAATTTGAGTCACTGAAACACGTCAATATTTGAGAACGATTAAAGGTTAATCAAATTCTCCTTCGCTGAGAGGTCTGTAAATTACTCAGAAGGAAGTGGAGAGTGATAGAACAGGCGAGATTCTCAAACCTTCTGGGCTGCATAAATCTGCCGCAGACAAGAGCATGCACGCTGGGCATGCTGCCAGTAAGCCAGGAAACACTAAATGTTCTAATTGTTACGTTTTTTAAGCTATTTTGAGTTCAATTTTTTACAGTCAAAAAACAAAAACCATACGGTGTCTCTAAATAACATGCATATAATACCTTTTTTTGCGAATTCAAGCTTGTATGTTGAGCTTACTATGTTTGCGAGTTTGTCGATAACTTATAGTTAGAATATGGAGAAGGAATGGAAGAAAAAGCTGTACAGTAGATAGCGTCGCTTGAAGTGTCCATGTGATTATTCCAAAGCTTGTAGAAATCGTCTTCCCGTTGAATGGCTGCTTTATAGTGGCGTAGGTCATGTACAGCATGAAGTAAACGTCTGAAAAGTGAACATTTTGATATTGTATTCTTCGAATGAAGACCCGTTTTTATTTTTAGGCAAATCGAATCGGCGAAAAACTTATATTCAATTCGAATTCAAATTCAATACAAATTCAAACGCTTTATTATTGATGCCATGGGACATGAAGCGCCATTATATCGAACAGCTACATCTGATTTTCCGGACAGTACAGAAGAATGAGAATGTTGACTGGAGTGCCGATCATGGTTTGGAGATTACGGCCTCAGAGTCTCCACATTGTGCTAGAGACCGTAATCCTCCATTCTTATATTAATCAAAAAATCAAACTTATATTATTTTATCCTTAATCGAAAAATGAGTTCTTGAGTAAGTTCGGCGGCTGAGTTACTATATAATTGGGAAGTCATTTGTTTTATTGCAAAAACCAATTCGAAATTTGAATATTCAAAAGTTGATACTTCAAATCCCTGTCCATTCATGGAAAAGATAATGAAGAAATGCGGCTTGAAAATTTTCTGCTTTTTGTTCTTCTCATTCCGTTTGATCAAAAATTTGAAAGACAGCTTCTATGTAGTATGAACTATTTGCTCTGAAACTGCGTCGTGTAATCATTCTTATAATTGAAACCTTTCTACAACTAACATACAGTACCGCGCTCTATCAAAACAATTTTTCCAAAAAAGTGAACATATTGTCTTGATCTTTTCATCTTACTGAGTATTTCATGGGAGTATATGATTAGATAATGGCTGTGTTTCAGGATCTGTGCTGCTCGACAAACTTTTTGAGAACACTTACTGATGCCGACATTAGTACCCACAATGATGAGGGAAGCAAGTTTCTTGTACCATCGCCGATTACGGTAGAAGTTCACTCCGAGAAGCAGTGTTAACTTAATCGATTTTTCGAATTATCTTTTGATATTCAACGGAAATGAATACATAACAAGTTAAGCTGAAGAGATGCTACTTTCTCAAACTGAAAAGAAAGAAGTATACATAAACTTAACAAAGTTCAAATCAGCGAGAAGCATCAACATGGGACTAAACCTATTTTAAACATAAATTTTGAGCATTGGATTGTTTCTCTGAAAAAAGTACTAATCTAGTCTTCCGATTTTTGAAAGAAAAGGACGCTCTTGAGACCAAAACTAGAAAGATCATTGTAAAAGATGAGCTCGAGTAGCAGCGTGAGCTTAACGAACAAAAAAAGGCTCTCGTTCATTTCAGCCCTTTCACAATTCGTAGTTTTTTCAATTGTTGCTCTTTGTAGCAACTTTTTTTTCTTGGGTTCGTTGCTCTGGAGTTGTCTTGTTAACAACAATTTTAAACTCAAGCAAAAAATATCAACAAAAGTCTAGGAGAAAGAGATCGATTGGATCGGATTGGATCGATTTGACATAGCATATTGAAAAGACTGACATAGCATATTTTGAAGAAGAGTGTGTCCACGCGAGCCTCCTCATCGGGCTCTTCACTGTAAGCTTTTCCATCCTCCTTGTTCAACTCAATCGAGGCGTCGTCTGTATCCACGAGATTAATCTTGAAAATCTAACCTTTAACTTTTCCACTCCACAGTTTTTGAGACTCTGATATTATTGGTTTTCTTTATGCTTTTGTTATCCTTTTATTCCGAATTTCGTTTTGAGAATAAACATTGAATACGATCACATTTCTAAACAATAAAAGTTACCGTTCTATTTTTTTTTCGGTTCACACGTAGCGAAACATGTTTATCATGAAATTCAGCTCACTTGGTACAGAAATTGAGTTCTTCTACAAAAATTTTGGAAGTAATGTCTACCGAACTTTATATTTTCAACAGCAAGAGTAGACGCCGACAAACATTGATTATCTTATTCCCCATTCTTTCTTTCCCTTCCTATTTCATAATTCCATATAATATGGAACTAAAGAATTTCGAGTAAATACGAAATTTTGTATTGGAAAAAGCATCATTGGAATGATAAAGTGACGCATTATCAGTAAAATTAGCAATCATTTGATAATTTCAAAACCTATGACTCCCACTTGCCTTACGAGAGTTTTTTCTTTCTTTTTGAAAACCACTCGTGTAATTCAGACACTCATTTTCAGAAGCAAAACAAGCATTAGTAAGTAAAAAAAAAACGACTTTGACAGGTAGTTGCCGTTCCAAGGCTTCAACGGAAGCCTCAACATCGCCGTCTAGAGAGTTGTTCTCTTCCGTCGAGAAAGTCATATGTTGTCGAAAATCTAGAAATGGGCAAGCTATCGCCTAAAGCTCAAACATAGCATTTGCCAAGGCATTCAGAATGGGTATCTATACTTTTGCTGAGAGAAGAAATGTCTCTCTAGTGGACTTGAAGTGGCACCGTGAGAATAGCTTTTTGGCTTCTCGAATGAATCTAAAATTAAATTTCACACTACCTGACCTCCTTTCTTGCTACGCTCATTTTAATTATCTCTGTTGCTCCGCAATCTTTTTCTGTCATTGGTTAATTTACTATTTGTGGCGGCTTCTCTTTTTTTTATTATCTCTCTTCCCCTCTTTCTTTCTCTCTTTCTCTCTCTCTCACTCTCTCTCTCCCTCTCTCTCTGCCTGTCTCTGTGTCCATTTCGCTTTCTCTATATTTTTTCCTATCTTTACATAATTTTCTTTTTTCTCGCTTACTCTCTTCATCTCTCTTCTCTACTCTCTCATTCTCTCTCTGTCTCTCTCACTCTCTCTTTATCTCTCTCTCTCTCCCTCACTGTTTTCTCGATCTATTTCTCTCTCACAGTATCTCACGTGTTTGTCTTATTCCTATTATCTTTCAAGGTTTTTTCGTTGACTTCTGTATCTTTACCATGAACCATTTTTTCTCCGCTTGCCCGGGATTCATCATTCGAACGCCGCTTTCGACTTCAATCATGTGGAAAGGAGAAAACAATAAACTAGAGTAGGATTAGAAGAGCAGTGAAGAACAGAATGAATGAAGGAGAGAGAGAGAACGATAAAGCTCTCGGGCAATTTAAAATACGTTGTCAGAGGTTCATTGGAAGGGTTGTTGAAGCCATGTTCTCAAAGAGGACACTGTTAGTGACAGTTACCAGATGGCACATTTCTGACTACAATGCTCAAAAATTCATGATTTCTCTATCATTTCGAGGATTAGTCCCCTCCCCTTTGAGATTTTTGAACTTTCCGAACGAGTGAACTTGTCGAGCCCGGCTTCAGAACTTGGTCTTACTAAGTTTATAAATTGATGATTGGTACATCAATGCAAAAAGCGGTATAATCTTTGATTAGTTTCTTTGAAAAAATTTGTGTATTCTTGTACCTTCGGAGACATTTTCTAGAAAATAGTTATAATTTTGTCTTCATGGTTTGGTTTTTGCTTCATTAACAAGAAAATTCAAAAATTGAACGATGTGGAGAAAAATGTAATATTTTCTTTTGTATTGACACTGAGAATGTTACAGAGGTCAAATATGTCTTTGCTCGATTTTTTTAAAAACTTTTCATCCAGTGGAAGATGAGTTGATGAGAAAAATTAATTAACATGTGAGGTAACAGAAATATGAGTATCCTGGCTGACATTCAATAATACATTATGAGTACTTAACCAAGCGTATTTCATACTAATAAAAAACAAGAATATGAATGTTTATCAGTTCAATTAGAGTGCAGAACAACTTTTTTAGCAATTTTTTTGGAGTTTTTAGGAACCGTTTTTTATTTATGGCTGACATTCAATATTACATTATGAGTACTTAACCAAGCGTATTTCATACTAATAAAAAACAAGAATATGAATGTTTATCAGTTCAATTAGAGTGCAGAACAACTTTTTGAGCAATTTTTTTGGAGTTTTTAGGAACCGTTTTTATTTATCTTTTTTTATAATCACCGTGAAACATGAAAGGGGTAGACGATAGGGATTTTGAAAGAAGTAGTCTTTGATAGCGCTTCAATTAAGAAAAAAAGTCCTCTTGATGTGTTTTTGTGTTTATAAGCAAAACAAAGTCCAAAAGTTTTACATAAAAAAATTCTACGAAACAAAAGTTTCCCGGATGTGTTTGAGAAGTGAATTACAACGACAACAAAAATCTGTCGTTATTGCAGCCCTTAAATGAAGAGATCAGTTGTGATAAGAAGAGATCAAAATGTGTGATTCAGCTTAACTTAATTGACATGAATGAACAAAATTCATTTTTAAAAGAATAAATAAACAAATAAATAAATTGTCATGAATGTTTTCAAGCTAAAAGTCAGGTTTTCATAATTTATAATAGTGAATTTTAAGGTAACAACATTCGCCACTGCATTCGAAGGGCTGCCGCGACTTTAATCTCCATAAGATGAGATCATGGGAGAGATGATCTACTAACAGAAAAACTCAAGATTTATCACATTGGCCTACAATAATTTTCTATGTAAAAAAATCATTTTTCATACGTGGAAAAGTTTAAGAGTTTTGAAAGAACACGTTTCAAAGAATAAAGTTTGAATTTGAAAAAACCATTGTGCCAGATTTTTTTGTTGATAAAACCGTCAATTTTAATATTTAATTTGACTCTTTTTCGCCATCAACTGATAAATTTATGGAATAGGTTTATTTTTTCTTGTGAAAATGCTGAGTCTGTTCTTTTATATTCCAAAAGTAAAAAAAATTTTCAACTTTTGCTTTTCTTGACTGGGTTTTCTTGATTCCTAGTCTTAAACTGGAATTCATTTAGATCATCAATGAAACTAAATTGGTAGTATAAGACAACGCTTCAAAAAACTTCCTCTGCTTGGTGATGAGCCACATGAAGAACTTGGACTATTCCTAGTCTTAAACTGGAATTCTTCCACACCCCAAGTAAAAATATACAGGTCGTGTTCACGGTTCTTTTAAACCCAAATTGTTTTTGAAAGTTCGCCTAGTTTTTTGTTGCATGACTCTCGAAGAATAATTGATTATTTTATCGAAAAACGGCAGGAACAAGTTACAAGACAACATTCAATAGTATAAAAATACGAAAACACACAAATGGCAAATTTGATAATAAGTTATTTTCAGATCTGTTCCGAGAATTCCAAAAGATTTTTAATAATAGAAGTATTTTTAACGATAAATTCTCCTTTGAGACTAATCACCACAAACAAATCGCAAACCAGGCGACATTGCCCTCAAACTGTGGGCTCTTTTCACTTGAGGAGAGCCGCTTTTCACTTGCAGGGGTCAAGTACATTTCATTGTTTTTTTTCTCGCTTAGGTGAAAGTTACGCTGAAGAGGGTGTACGGCTCAGGAACGAGACCGCACAAAAATCAATCGGGAAAAAACTTGCGGTTTATCTCATTTAATTTGTGAAAATACGAAGAAGCTACCCCACGACCTTCTCCCCCAAATGGAGTGCTGCCCGCCTCAAGTGAATCTGGGCAAATTTGAAAGTACATCAAATAAAAAAAACTTTCAAAAAAATCGGATTATTTTGGCTAAGAAATAGTTCATCTTATGACCAAAAAACTGTGGAAGGAAAAAAAGCAATCTAATTGAAGGGATATAGGCACAATATTTCAGCTTTGGAAGCACTTTTTTGTACATATATGAATAGTTCAACTTATGTCAAACCGGCTCGAACGGCGCTAGAGTGACTGATTGTTTCTTGAATTTTCGTTTTTGTGCATCGAAGACTCGTGAGCGCAAATATAGCTTGAGCCCAGAAAAAGTTTAAGTTACCACAAAAACGGCGAGCCTCTAATGTAGAACGTAGAAAAAACTACCCCCTATAAGGAAAAAGCCGCAACTTTCTCATGAACGCCTAAAACTAACGGTAAAGTAAATCATGAGAGTTGGATTCTTAGAAAAAAAATGCTGAGATGCAACATTGAATCATCATGAGAAGAAAAAAGAACCAACAAAGAACCTGTTTCCCTCCTGTAAGGCTCCAGGATCTAAAATATTATGTGAATGTTATCTAGTTTCAGTCACGTTTGATAGAATGTTATCTGCACAACCAAGATAATAAGAAAAACAGGTAAGAATAAACATCAAATTGTTTTTCCACTGACTAAGACAACAACAAAAAGATGGAGAAAAAAAACACAGTTTTCCTTTTTATACCGTAGAAAACGAATTGCGAATGATTCGTTTTTTGAGTAGCCTTTTTTATAAAAAGACAGTTTTTCTCGTACTTTATTATATTGCTTCCAAACTCATCTTGTACCTCTCTGATGAAATCATCTTGTGACCTATAAGGTGCGAGAGCATCTATTTGCGGAATATTTCAGTTAATGATTTCTGATGAAATCATCTTGTGACCTATAAGGTGCGAGAGCATCTATTTGCGGAATATTTCAGTTAATACAAACACTGACACAATGATCTCATCCATAAAGTGATGACGACATCTTCACAAAAACATCACACGATATCTCAACTTTTTTGACAGAGTTGCGGCTGTTCTTTTAGCACATATACATGTAAACCATGTAAATGTGTATGTGAACTATTCTGGGTATGGATAATCCTACTCCTATCAAGCACAAGAGAACGCCGCGTTTCATCGCTATATCTCTCTTTCTCTCTCTCACCTTCTTACTCCTTTTAACTATTTATCTCTCAATGTGTCTTTTTCTCTCGCTTTCTCACTCTTTCTTCCCTTTCTTTTTCCCTCTCTCTCTCTCTCTCTTCTCTCCTTTTATCTGTTGTGCAGAGCGATGAAGAACTACAAAAAAAATTGCCACCAAGAAGCTTCTTTTGTAGATTGGTACGAACTTCAAAGACAAAAAATTTCTTCTAAATTTCTTTTGAGTCTGTTTATTTCAAGTCTCGTTTTCTATTTACTCTATTCTCACATAAAAATCCTCACTCAAATAAGCCTTCGCAGACCAGGAACCCTTTGTAATAGAAGCGGGCCATCTGAAATGAACTGGCAAGCATCCCACGAATAAGCTTCGAGTGTCCTCAAGCGAACGATTCTCTTGACTCTCCAAAGGGTTAAATTTTGCGGAGGAGCTGTTTAAGTCTATGCCCATCGAGTGAGAAAATGAGTATGATGAGGCCCGTGACCTTTTTCTAACTGAATAAATTTGGATAGTCACGTTAACCATGACAAACAAAAGTTAATGATAAAGGTTACTCAAATAACTGCCATCATGGGCTCTCAAAAAATAGTTAACATTGAATAAAACCTTCTCTTCTTTTCGAAATTCAGTTTAAATCGACTTTTAGATAACATCTACGAATTGTTTTTTTTAATACGAGTAGAAGAGAAAGAATTACATATAGGTTTTTATACTATGCGTTCTTCTGCTCTCGAGTTGGATTGGTCTTGATGACCGTTCTTAATGGTTGGATAGATAACTCAAGACTTGACATGAAGTTGAAATCTGGAAACTGATTCCGCTTCTCGTTGCGGATGAAACTCAAGATTTTGAAAAGTTCTATAAAAAGTGGCGTATAAATTTCCATTTCATTTCATTTTATACCTTCGAAGGAGTAGGAAAAAAGAGTAGGGGAAGAAGACTGGGCTTGATGTGCAACTGCCATCGGATACACAGGACATGTATCTCAACGGACACTAGATGGTTACGATTCATAAAATAGCGTTACGTTCTAATCCCGAATTCCGGTCTATTCTAAAGGCAAAAAAGTATGAAAATCAATCAAAAATAGAGTAAAGCAGTAGAGGTAATACTGATCCGATTACTGAAAAGACTGGGATGAAGAGTGTGCGAATCAGCTTAAGACAGCGATAATATAATTATTGTTGAAAAATAAACTATGCATACTTTTTTCGAAATTGATCATCTGGTTCTGTACTTTGAAAGAAAAATTCGCAGTATACCAACAAAACTTCTTAGTTTCATGTAACTTTGAGCGAGGTTGGGAGTTTGTGACAACTTTGACAACAGGCCCTGTTGTATTCTCTAACTGTTTTTAGTTGAAAAACTGCCTATGGATTTGAATAAACTTCCACCGCTTTGAAAGTATAGTAAAAGTTTTAAACGTATAGGATGGTTTTCCTTAAAATTTATTTATCAAGTTTCCAGAAAATTTCCCAGAAAATTTCCAGAACATTGAACAAAAAAAGCTCCAATATAGAAGTTTTCTTTCATAAAACATGAAAAAATTATGTCAAGAGTTTCTTAACTTTTTTTATATTCTTTTCCATCAACATGTGTAAAAGTTATCATAAATACAATGTACTCAACATGACAAATTTATTTTCTCCTTTGACTTCCTTATATCTATATTTATAGAGGGTTCCCGGTACAAGTAGAGTGAAAACACTTAGGAAAGCTGAACTTTTGAAGAGATAATTTTTAAAAAAAAGATGAGTCTTAAGAGATCTCCAACCTGTGAATTCAAGAAATTTTTTATCGCTTTCAAAAGGTTGAGAATGCAAAAAGGTTCTTGAAAAAAGCATGATGTAGTTTTAAATTCATCATAAAGTCACGCGAATTTTTTTTGCAATTTTCGCGCTTTTTTCCAGTTAGAGCAGAAGACTTTCTTTGGATGGGAGCATACAAATGATACTACATGTATGCATGCGTATTTGTGACTATACCCTAAGCAGAGTTGTAAACGTTGAGAGAAATTAAAACTTTCGGAGTTCACTTCCACACACAAAAATAAAGTATGGAAAATGACACATCTACATTTCAAAGTATGACTATTCATACTTATAAAGTATAAAATTATGAATAGGCGTGCATATAAGTATGAATAGTCACATTTTCGTATACATTTTTTTCGTATTTTCTTCTGGAGCATAGGAGTACAGCTTCTATAAAAATGTATACATTTTCTAATGTATACATTTCCTTTCCTTATTCCTATGTATGTGTCATTTATCATACTTAATTTTTTGTGTGCGGAATACAACACATTTTCGGAGTACTAAAAATAATTTTCTTGTTTTTTTACTAAGATTAAATTCCAGAAGACCCGGTGAAAATAACTTTTCCTTTTTTAATTTTCTTGACCTTTCGGATAGTTTCAGAGAATGGAGTAACAATGTGAGGCAAAACTATTGTGGTCAGGTTCACGTCGGCAATAATTGGTGCACTCGCTCACCGCTAAGATAATTCAAACTATTAGAGTTTAACATTTCATTTCACAGTTAAACTCAAACACATTTTTGTTTCCGTGCATATGTTTTTTTGTCGAGCTCAAACTTGTTGATCGAACTGAATCACGCAGCAAAAAGTTTTAGAGAAAAAGCGGAGAGATTTCCGATAATATGCTACAACGAAGGAGTTGTACAGGTATGTAACACGTAGCAAGTGGCAATATGACTTGCATAATGTTTTGTTCAAGGTTTTTTATAATGATTTTTATAAATGTTCATAATTTTTTGTTCAAGGTTCAACGAAACTTTACAAAACAAGGCTGCAGAAGAGCCGGAATGCCCGATATGACATACAAAAAGAGAATTTTTTTCATATTGCTATCCCTCGAAGAACGGAGGGACCAGACCGATCTAGTGATGACCTTCAAAATCTCGACCGGAAGAACCCCCATTCCTCCATTCGAGATGTTCTCCCCTCAAGACCACAGATACCCCACTAGGTCACACAAGTTCAGTCTGACGCAACCCAGTTTCGAACATGTTAAGCTCTCTAATAACTTCTCAACCAGAGTAGTTCCGGTCTGGAACAAACTCTCAGAGACTGTATTTTCGATTAATACAGTCAAAGCATTTAAAAAAAGCTATCAATAACCTATAAAACGATCCTCATATTCTCGATTCCAGACCCACTTACCTCTTTTTCCTCGACTTACCTTTTTTCTTCCTTTGAAAAGTGCCACGCCTTGGTGTAGATACGAAACACGAAACACTCCTCTACTTGATCCCCTACCTGCCCCTTCCGAAATCACCCTTGCGATAAAGTATTATTATTATTATTATTATTATTATATACCGTGATGACCCATTTTTCGAGTATAAGTTTATTCACGTATCGAGTATAAATTTATTCAACAAAATTTTCAACTCATTCACATTGTTTTTGAAGCCTTCAAAACCAGCGGTTAGTGACTTTAAATGTTCTCTTATAAGTGTACTCGACAGCCTATGTAAGAGAGACTTTCATGTGTGAAGTTCATGTGAATAAGATTTCACTTTGATTTCGATAGTTTTGAAGTTCTTTTTTATAAACTTATTGTGAAAATTGCAGTTTGTTCCCAAGCTTCTTCTTTTCTTCCCCCAACCCTCCATCCGAATCTGAATGAATATGTATATAAATATCTTTACCTATAGCTAAAACAGAACGCCATGAAGCTTTATGTTTCTTCTTTCATCCTCTATACAGTATTCGTAATAATTATGTGGTCACCCCTATTTTTCGGTTTTTGGAGAAAAAAAATTCGAGAAAAATCAAGCTGTATAGTAAGTTTTGTCTTTTTATATATTGTCACCTGCTACGCTAATCATATTGTCACCTGCTACGCTGGTTTTCGTAAATTATTCAGTTTATTCTCATAACTTTCCACTTCAAATGAGGTTCATAGCAGTTTCAAGGCTACTTCTCAAGAAAACTTAGGGCTCTGCTCGGAACCTAGGTGTGGTCTGCGTAGCAAGATGCCAAAAACGGAAAACGTGCAATTACCATCTTTCATAAGGTCTCGTCCCTAAGCCGTACGGCCTCATTATCGTAACCTAAGCCTAAGCAGAAAAAATATGAAAAGTACCTGAAAAAATTTCATTCCAGAGATTGTGATTCAATTTTCAGGGCTGACTTATACTTTGTGAATTAGTTCATCTACGAACATAGCAGAAAGTCTGAAGAGAGTGTGAGGTGATGGCAGATTAGCAGAGAAGAATAAAAGTTCAGATATCACGAAGAGACAGCAGAAAATCACAGAAAACTCTGCAGTCTGATGCTGCACGACACCTAGGTTTCGAGCCTAGCCGAATTCAGGACGCTTCCTTCATTCGAGGGGCTGGCACGCGAGGAGGAAAATTATTGGTCCACCATTTAAATAGAAGTGTCACCAAATAAAATAGTAACGTCCACCAAATAAAATAGTAACGTCCACCAAACAAAATATGTAGTAACGTCCACCAAATAAAATAGTAACGTCCACCAAATAAAATAGTAACGTCCACCAAATAAAATACTAACGTCCACCAAATTTTGTGGGCACGTCCACCAAATTTTTTTCTTGTGAACTTCACCATGGCATTTTTTTCTCACCTGACACCAACCTGTATAGTTTTTTCCACCAATTTAAAAGTCCACCAATTTTTTTCGTGAAATTCACCACGGCATTTTTTCTCACCTGACACCAAAGGTTACTTTTTCTGCTCTTTCTGTGAGTTTTTTTTTATGGTTTTTTTGTAGTGGAGGTAATTTTCGCGGGAGTAAAGTTTTTTATGAGTGTTTTTGTTGTTTATGTTTTCTTTAGGTCATTCTGTTGAATGTTTTGTTTCAGATATAATTTGAAAATAGGCACTTCTGCAGTTTAAGTGGCAGCGCTCGTGGGCTTTAAACGCTTTGTTTTAAAAAAATTTCTTCATAGGATATCATTTTAAGCATCAGGGACTTTGGTTCTTGAAAAAAAATTTTGTAAAAAAATTTTTTCAGAAAAAACAACAAAATTTCCAGAAAAAAATTTTTTTTTCTTTAGTGTGGTTTATATATGTATACAAATTTATAAATTCATCTATAATAGCTAAAAAAGGTTTTAAAAAATGAAAAAAATTAACCTGATGTAGCAACTGCAAAAAAATATTTTTACATTAAAAACGCTTAGGCTTAGGAAAAAGTTGGCTCTAATCTACTTTAGCCGTCCAAAGATTTTTTCTCAGAAAGAGATTTTATTCATGAAAACTCCCTTCCCCTTTTCTCCTAAAGGCCCCCCTTCCTCCCTTTAGGGCTTTGGGGGTGACTGAAACTGCAGTTGAGCCCAAAATTTTTTTGTAAAAAATGAAAAAATTTCTGTGAAAAAATTTTTTTTTGCAAGAACCAGAGTCACTGATGCTCAAAATGAACATCTGTGAAGAAAAAATTGAAACCAAAGCGTTTAAAGTCCACGAGCGCTGCCACTTAAACTGCAGAAGTGCCTATTTTAAATTATAACTGAAACAAAACATTCAACAGAATGACCTAAAGAAAACATTCAACAACAAAAAAACACTCATAAAAAAACTTTACACTCGCGAAATTACCTCCACTACAAAAAAACCATCAAAAACAACTCAATGAGAGAGCAGAAAAAGTAACCTTTGGTATCAGGTGAGAAAAAAATACCGTGGTGAATTTCACGAAAAAAAATTGGTGGACTTTTAATTTGGTGGAAAAAACCATACAGGTTGGTGTCAGGTGAGAAAAAAATGCCGTAATGAAGTTCACAAGAAAAAAAAATTTGGTGGACGTGCCCACAAAATTTGGTGGACGTTACTATTTTATTTGGTGGACGTTACTATTATTTGTTGGACGTTACTATTTTATTTGGGGGACGTTACTATTTTATTTGGTGGAAGTTAATATTTTATTTGGTGACACTTCTATTTAAATGGTGGACCAATAATTCATGCCCGCAAGCGAGTAGCAGAGAACAGATGACAAGACTCATGAAATGTCCGCCTGAGTGTGGTCTTCCTCACACTAACGTTTGCTTCAGCTCTGATTTTCGCTGACGATAGCATAGAGTTTCAAGCAATTCTGCAATTTCACAAATTTCTTGCTTCTCTGATGAAGATATCTTTTGATTTTGACCTCTTTTTTAAAGCTTTTGATTTTTTTTTGATTTTTGCACACAGTCCGTCACTCACGTTTGGTTAACTTCTTGGGCTGTCCAGGGCACTTGGCGGTGCCGTAGTCGTTGGGAGACTTAAGGTACTTGTTTACAACGTTGGGCGAACGGCCCAGTGTCGAAGCTATGTATTGATTCAGAGAGATTGGTACCCTCTGGCCTTATTTAAAACTAAAAAAATTATAATTGATAATATAAAAAAATTTGCATGTTTCCCATCGCACCGTATTCGCGTACAGTGGTTCACTTAAAGCGTAAATCATAACGCATTGCTTGAAGCTTGCCTTCGTTGGTTTTCACATAGAAAAGTTCAAAAACAAGGGTGAGCCTATACTTTTGGCGTGCACTGTAGTAGATACATCCGCTCATGGATCAGACAGAATGAAATTTTTATTAAAAGTTTAAATTCATATAACTTGTAGATTCATCTCCCATAGCTTCCTCGCCTTCGTTTTTTCTTCCATAATTTCTACCCTATTAGCTGTCACATTCATTGGCCTATCTTTTTGTTTTTTCTTCGTAACTTACTCTTTTTTTACTCATCGTTGTTGTTGTTGTTGCCGGTTGTAGCCGTCATCGAAGAGCGAGGCCCACGTGATATGTTTCTTTTCGCTTCGTCTTTGGGTAGCTCCACGTGGAGCTGTTCTTCGGAGCGGGCTGCATCCGGAGAAGTGAGGTGATGTCCTTTGCAGTCCGGAGTCTGTCGTGCTGCACCGCGTGAAGGCGGACATCGTTGTAGCACTTTTTTTACTTGTTTACAAGTTCTCTTTCTGTCTCTTTTACTCATCGTCTCTCTTTCTGCTTCTTGTTTTCTCTCTGTTCTTTCGAGTCTTCCTTTTTTCTCTCTGTTCTTTAGAGTCTTCCTTTTTTTCTAAAATTTTTTGATTCTTTTTTTTCTCGTTTCTATTGCACTTTTCCTTTCAAGTTTCCACTACTTTTCTCTATCCAGAATGGAATTTTCTTCATCCCTTCCAATTAGTCACTACTTTTCTCTATTCAGAAATTGCTTTTCTTAGTTTCTCTCTCTTCATCTTACTTTTATTTCTCTCTCTCTCTCTTCTAGCTTTCTCTATTCTTTTTCGGCAACCTCTACCAGTACTTCTAAGAACCATATACGTCTGAGTGCTTTCGTCGACCATGAGCTCATTTCCACGCTAATAACGAAACTAATTATTTCAAATATTCGTCGAAACTCACGTTCTTCCGAAGAAAACTTTGAACTTTCTACGTAGTAAGTGGCTGATGTACTCAATTCAGTCGGATTCAACCCACAAGTTCTCCTAGATTGTTTCATTCAAGTTTCTACAACTTTTTTACATGTACGTTCGATGAAGCTGAACTATTCTAAGTATGCAGTTCATCAGGAGTATTTTTCTGCTTCCCATGCTCTATGCAATTTCTTTGATTATGTGGCTGACCCATTCACCTTTACTGTCTTCTTGTGGGAAGTGAGTTTGCCTTTGTCCTCTTGCTCGAATAAAAGTTACAATCGTTAAGAAATTGACCTTATGATAAACTACAAAATTAGAGAGCCTTTATTGTGAAGTTGAAACGAATAAAATGAATCTAATAAGAATACATAAAATCGCGTTAAAAAATTTCCACTCAGATTTTTTAGCGACAGACAGGTGTTTGAAGCGTGAGAAATTCGCTTCGTCTTGCAGGTAGTTGAAGATTTCAGAATAATGATTTTTATTTTATAACATGTTACGAGAGATAAAAAACTAGAGAAAGAAAGATGCGAAGAGGGGAAATGATGAGTTTAGTAAGAAATGGTAGATAATGTTATGGAATTATAAAAAGGAAAAGGGGAAATTAAGAAAAAAATTTCATAAACGCTTACCATGTTCGCTGAGAACCCCTCTTTCTATATTTAGCAGGAAGCTCCTAGATTTTATCACACACTTACTCGTTTAAACACAAGTGTTCGAGAGCGATGAACGCTCTTGGACCGAATTTGACCGTATGCAAAGGCATGAGTTTTCACGAAGAAATCTCTGTTATATGTCTTTCGAAAGTGTAAAGAATTCTCTGAATGTTGGTCTGGCTTGCTCAAAGAGAATGTTGGTCTGGCTTGCTCAAAGAGAATGTTATTCTGGCTTGCTCAAAGAGAATGTTGGTCTGGCTTGCTCAAAGAGAATGTTGGTCTGGCTTGATCAAAGAGAATGTTGGTCTGGCTTGCTCAAAGAGAATGTTGGTCTGGCTTGCTCAAAGAGAATGTTGGTCTGGCTTGCTCAAAGAGAATGTTGGTCTGGCTTGCTCAAAGAGAATGTTGGTCTGGCTTGCTCAAAGAGAATGTTGGTCTGGCTTGCTCAAAGAGAATGTTGGTCTGGCTTGCTCAAAGAGAATGTTGGTCTGGCTTGCTCAAAGAGAATGTTGGTCTGGCTTGCTCAAAGAGAATGTTGGTCTGGCTTGCTCAAAGAGAATGTTGGTCTGGCTTGCTCAAAGAGAATGTTGGTCTGGCTTGCTCAAAGAGAATGTTGGTCTGGCTTGCTCAAAGAGAATGTTGGTCTGGCTTGCTCAAAGAGAATGTTGGTCTGGCTTGCTCAAAGATTCAATCGAAGGTGAGACTCTCAATTGAAAATTGTTTAGGACTATTAAGCCCAAAAAAATTCACTTTGCTATTCGGTGACCCTCTTTGCGAAAATATATATGTACATATTTCGTTGACCGTAATAAATGAAATCAGTATTCTTAGTCTGAAAGATCCACTATGAGGGCAGCACTATTCAATTCTTTTTAATTTTGAACTTTATAGTGGTATATTTAGGATGATGTGACAATTGTGTAGTTTTTTCAAAGTGCCTTGTAAGGAGACTAGATATATTGGTTTTTCTCAGTTAGATATGTACTCAAAAATGAAACGGTTTTTTTTAATTCAGCGAGATCGATTTCGATGAAAAAGAAGACATGACCGCTCAGCAAGATAAAGGCAAAATTGCTGTAGACTATCGAGATAGAAATTTGAATGAGCTACTACGCGTACAAGAGTTATGGGGCGTTAGAATTCAACTTTTCACTTTCTCAACGTAATCTCTGCAAAGTGATCTCGTTGAAAGCTCCAATGTCTCAACACGAAATGCCGTGAAAAGGAAAATGGACTACGGTATTTTTTATATTCATATTAAATTACGTCCAACAGTAAAAGTTATTAATTAAAAGAATACCGTAGTTCGTTTTCCTTCTCACGGCAATTCGTGGTGATACATTGGAGCGTTCAACGAGATTACTTTGCAGAGGTTACGTTGAGAAAGTAAAAAGTTGAATTCTAACTCTCCATTACTCCAAGGAGCTGTATCGAGCCCGGAAATTCCTATCATTTCTTCCTCTCTCTCCTTATCTGAACGGAAAAGTTGAAGCTTCTCATTTCTCGCTGACATCATCTAGCATTATTCGATTTGTTTGCGAATTCGATATGTTCATTCGAACTCAATTTAATGATTAGATGCGTCAGTGAATGATTCTGTGAATCTGGAAAGATACTCAGAGTGGTCTTTATGATCGCACTTGCTCGTAGAAAGGTTTTCTCGAAAAAGCACCAGTTGAAAAATCGGGATAGAGCCAAAAAAACTTCTGGTAAAAAGGCTGATTAGTCCTCTTAATATGTATTCGCCAACAAAATTTCAGAAAAGTTTCAGTAATGTTTCTTAAATGTTTATTTCTTTTTTGATTTCCTCTATACATATTCTTGATTAAAATAGGTGTTACTTTGAAATTTCATCGTTAAAAAGAGCACCCTGCATCAGAGACTTTTTTACAAGTTAATAAAAAAATTCATTATTTTATAGTTCGAAAATCAACTCCGAGAAGAATCATTCTGAGATTACACTGTAATGTTGTTCTGTTCTTTTATCATAATTTATGAACCTGATGAATGATCTAGTGAACGTCTTATCCTGAAGCGGCAACTTCTAGCTCAAAGTTGTCTTTCTACATTATGGCTTCTCAGAAACTGACAAAGCTTTTCAGTAAAATGGTATTTTCATTACTATTATTTTTTGAATTTTCACATACGTGAGATTAAAGAAGAAAAAAAAGTTGCCTGTAAACCACCGTTTTAACGCAACCATCCTCTCTAGTCTTTTTTGCATTCATATTTTTGGTTGCATAATATAGGCCTGATTCAGACAATACAATTGGTAAATAGAAAAATTTTGCGTCGGAGAAGAGGGATTGTGTGTGGGATGAGGTAGAAATAAATAAATATTTGAGCTCCAGGAGTATTAACACTATTGTTTGATTCGAAACATTCTTTTTGATAAACCGAAACGGTTGAACATAAGAAATGTTAAGGATTTCGGACGATAACGATAATATTGAGGCGTGTTCTTGCATGGTGTTAGCATATTCTTTAGGGCTTCGAAAGACTTTCTGTTGCAACTTTCCAATCTTGAGAAGTGCATTAAGACTGTCTTCATTCAGCTTTTCCTTCTCATGGAACCTTTTTAGATAATCAAGTTTTCACTCTTTCTGAATTATCATCATCCATTTGATATTTTTAGCATTTCCAAGGTATTTTGTTAAATTTCTTGCTAAAACTGCTATCTCAATTTTTTTAAATATTATTCTCCAAGTACTAGGTTTCTGTTCAAAAGTTTTGTTTTCTCTTCTTAATATTTTACCATTATTTTTTTTCTATCATCATAATTGTCATCATTTTAAATTTTTGAAACAAGCTTACAGATGAGTTTTGCTCGAATAACTTGTTCAAATAAGGTTTTTTTTCGATGATACAGCTTCAAAAATGGGGAAGTGTTTTAGTACATTAGAGGGGTACATGTACTTTTAATTAGAGGGGCACTTTTCTTTCGAAAGAAATAGCTTTCTGTAAGATCTTTTGTTAAAAGATTTCACGTCAAACTTCCAATAGTTCTGCAATCAGAAAAGACTCAGAAAATAAAAGGCTTTCACCTTCCCGAATATACCAAAAAATGCTGTTACTACGAGCCCTTATTATTCGGTATAAGCTCTAACTAGGAGATCTTAGTACTAACTAGAAGCTCTTGTCATTAGTTACGATTCTTAACAAGATTTTATTTGCTGTCACTACAAGCCTCTATGTACGAGAAGGTATAAGCTCTTACTATGATCCTCTACCACACGACTTTAGCGGTCACTTCGAGTAATAATTTCCAGTGACTTTAGCTGTCACTTCGAGTAATAATATCCAGTGACTTTAGCTGTCACTTCGAGTCATAATATCCAGTAACAGTTTTTTACTACGAGTAAATATCAGACGCTCTTAGCTGTAGTTACTATTTTCGATTGAACGGAAGAATGACCGAACATCAACCCTTCGTGAACCCATACCAGCCGCTCATCTCTTTCACTGAAGTCCTTCGTCAGAAGACCTTATCTGTAACGAAGGGCACTGACCAATTGGTCTTAATTTCATAGATCGTGCATCAGCACGCTTCAGCTATTAGATAGAGTGCCCACCATCTCTCACTACAAGCCCCTACCAGATGCTTTTAGATGCCAATATGATTCCCTGCCAGATGACCTTGGCTGTTACCACGAGCGACGAAGAGACGGCCCAAGCATTCATACGATACCAGGCGATCTTAGCTTCCTCGAAGTCCCACCACCAGATTGTTCGAGGAATCACTACAAGCGTCTAATAAACGGACTTATCTGTGACTAAGAGATTTTATTTGACATCAGTTGTAACATTCGTTGTAACTACGAGCCCCTACGAGACGGTCTCGGCCCTAACTATTGATTTGTACCAGAAACTTTTAGCTGTCACAATGATGCGTTGCCAGATGGTCTTGACAATCACTACAAGCCTGAAAGAGACTTTTTAAAGATATCTACCGAGCGGTATTAGCTAACCCAAAAAGCCTCTATTATATGGTCTCTGGTGTCACTACAAGCCCCAACAAGAAAAATTTGTCTATCTGTCATAAAATTACCCTTTTGCATTTTGAATTGATGCAATAAACAGTCTCACGTAAGGTTGCTGAGGGCTTTTGCAAGCCAATCATTTGTGATGAGCATAATCAGGAAGTTTTTCCTATAAAAATGTATGAAGAGAATGAGCAAGCACATAGGAGAAGTTTTAGACGCTCTTTTACTTTCGACTATTACTCAGACATTTCTATTATCCCTATGGCTTTTGTCCTCATATGACTACTACCGTAGTTATTTGAGAAACAGGCAATTATGCACGAGTTTCCTTGAACACTTGTGATTGGCAGTGTTATGCTTACGTTTCATGGTGCCA
Source organism: Allodiplogaster pararmata (assembly GCA_964056735.1). NCBI lineage: Eukaryota > Metazoa > Nematoda > Chromadorea > Rhabditida > Diplogasteridae > Allodiplogaster > Allodiplogaster pararmata. The sequence goes on from OZ057405.1 coordinate 29,632,512, forward strand.
TTTCAAGGGATGAATACTGGGAAGATCCAGCAAGAATGAAGAATGACACGTTTCGAACGTAATCAGTCTCTCTCTCTATTTCTTTATCTCTCATTCTCCTCTGAATGGCTCTCTTTCTATCTGTTTCTCTTTCTCTTCTCTTTCTCTTTCTCTATCTGTTTCTCTTTCTCTTTCTCTTTCTCTTTCTCTTTCTCTTTCTCTTTCTCTTTCTCTTTCTCTTTCTCTTTCTCTTTCTCTTCTCTTTCTCTTTCTCTTTCTCTTTCTCTTTCTCTTTCTCTTTCTCT
>OZ057405.1:29632995-29686446 GCA_964056735.1 Allodiplogaster pararmata
TTTAATTCCACTCTACTTCTCATTCCACTCTTTTTGCCTCTTTCCATCCCTTTTCCAACGCTCTCGGCGAGTACAAACATGCCTTAGACAGGTCTCATTTAACGCCTGGCTCATGTTCAGTTTTCGGGTTCCGTGACAAGACTAGTTCGATGGAGATAAACGCTTCTCACAAAAGAAGATAATCCACGAGATGCATTAAATATGGACAGATGCGTCCAATGTAACAGAGTTAATATGTTTGGAGCCCTTGATATTGAAGAGCTTGCGTCAGTATTTTCAGCTGTCTTCTTCTTTCAATTGTTCAGGAAGCTATGGAAGAAACGGCCGGGAGGTGTAGCCTAAAGTATATTTCGCTCATCTTCGTTAAGCTTCATCACATTTCTAATTTTTCCATGAGATCTTATCTCAACTTAATGATAGTTTTTTTTTTTAAAATCTTATTCTGAGGGACCAAATAATACGCTTGGGCCTATACATATGTCTATTTTTTGGACTTCAAATCGATATTTCTCATTCACGATAACTTAGCAACTAATTAGAATGTATAATAGAAATTACCCCTCACGCTTATTCACGCATGGCAGAGGGGTACGTACCTTGATTAGATGAGCTAAAGACCAAGTTTTTTTTTCAGAATTAGTGGCAGCTCCTAGGTAACTGATATTGTGCTAGCAATAGAAAAAGTCGATTTAATGCCAGCACAATTGTTCGATTTGAACATGGTTTCCTAATGGAAATGGCATGGATCAGAAGCGTACGCGTCGCGGCTGACACGTTCGCTTCGATAAGAAGCGGAGATTGTTTCATTCTAGACTGTTTCGGGAAAATTAGGCTAAACCATGAAGGATTTCTTTTATATGAAATCAGTACGGCTGTCAAGCGGCCAAACGTTGTTTCAGCCGTCCGGGCTTCGGTTATAGCTGTTTTGATGTTGCGCGCTTACTAGCGATTGGTATCACGACACTTCGTATTTTTGACACTTCGTACCCGACACTTCGTACCCTCGACACTTCGTACCGCGACATTTCGTACCCGCGACACTTCGTACCTCGACATTTTGTACCCACGACACTTCGTACCCGACACTTCGTACCGCGACATTTCGTATCTCGACACTTTGTACCCACGTTAATACGACACTTCGTACCGTGACATTTCGTACCCCGAAACTTTGTACCCAACATTTTTTCTTCTTGTTTTTCGATAATGCTGTTTCTTTTTTTAAATTAACTTTTTCTTTTAAAACGACACTTTGCACCCCGAAACTTCGTACACACATTAATACGACACTTTACACCCCAAAACTTCGTATACACGTTACTACGACACTTTGCACCCCGAAACTTCGTACACACGTTACTACGACACTTTGCACCCCAAAACTTCGTACACACGTTACTACGACACTTTGCACCCCAAATCTTCGTACACACGTTACTGCAACACTTTGCACCCCGAAACTTCGTACACACGTTAATACGACACTTTGCACCCCGAAAATGTTACCGTTACTGCAACACTTTGCACCCCGAAACTTCGTACACACGTTAATACGACACTTTGCACCCCGAAAATGTTACTTGTGTTGTTACCCCGAAAACGTTAATACGTTGGGCATTTTCCATGCACTTTACGGTTTTCTCGAATTTTCGGCACTTTGTTACTTTGGGGGAGGGGTTACTTTACTCTGGGAGGGAGTCAGGTTACTTTCCACATATTTTTCCTTTCGGCAAAGGTTAAGCTAACGATGGCGTTAATTTTGGTTAATTGACTCAATAAATTTGGCGTTAATTGACTAAAGAAATGAAGTGAAACTCAAGTTAAGCGTTCCTCATAAAGAAAATGGATAGAAATCGGGAGAAAATGACAAAATTAAAGGAAAAAGCGAAACGTTCGGACCGACCTTGTCTCTTCAACAGCGCATTCAAAAAGGCACGACACAGCAAATAAGTGTAAAATTAAAGGACTGCAAATTTTTTGCAAAAAATTAAAGGACGTATTAATTAACGTGGGTAACACGACTGCAAAAAATTAAAGGACGTATTAACGTGTGTACGAATTTTCGGGGTGCAAAGTGTCGTATTAACGTGTGTACGAAGTTTTGGGGTGCAAAGTGTCGTTTTAAAAGAAAAAGTTATTTTAAAAAAAGAAACAGCATTATCGAAAAACAAGAAGAAAAAATGTTGGGTACAAAGTGTCGGGATACGAAGTGTCGCGGTACGAAGTTTTGGGTACAAAAAGTCGCTCATACGAAGTGTCGATGGTAAGAAGTGTCGCGGTACGAAGTGTCGGGTACGAAGTGTCTGGGGTACGAAATGTCAGGGTACGAAGTGTCGGGTACGAAGTGTCGAAAATACGGTGATCCCTAGCGATTAATTCAGTTCGTGGTAATATGTAGGTCGAATAAAGTCATGGAAGCTGTAAGAGAGCAGTTAAATAGTGGGAACCAGTCAAAGTTGAGTTTTAACGTCGGTCAAGTATTCGCTATCGATTCGATTGAGTTTTGCATATTTCTATAGAAGTACCACTGTCATGTAAAGACTGTCAGGCAGCTTTTAGAGGTTGTTCGAGCTCTCTGTGCTTCATTCCGATATTCATTGCATGTTTACTAGCGAAATAAATCAGTTCCGCAATATTTCATTATACGAAGTTCTGCTAAGCTTTCAGACAGCGGTCACATGATGGGTTTCCTATTCAGGGTTTGTTTGCTAGATTGTGTATTCAGTTTAGCATGTTACTATTCCTAAAAAGTTATGTCAGGCTGTCAATCAACTGCAAACGTTGTTAGATGTAGAGGAGGGAGTTTGGAATAATGCGTTTTTTGAATGTGGCTAGTGATTGAAAAAAATGAGTTTGACATATTTGAAATGATTAAATTTTTCGAAACTTTCAGGCGGATTTAAAATGATGTTTCATCTCTTCTTGCTTCATTCATCGTTCAGTTTGAATGTTCGCTAGAGATTTTATTAAGTTTTTTCTTCCCCTGCCCTCGAGATGGTCGTATCTGCTCCTCTCTCTTTCTTCATTTCCCCGTGAAACCATCGTTTCCCTCCCCTCCACATCATGACTTCACTCTAATCAAGTTTTTGACTCTTCGTCCTTCTGCTCCTTCTACTCTGATTTTTTGAAAACTCGTCTCGGCTCCTAAGCTACGCACTTAATCAACTCCTGCTCGTCAGAGAAAACACCGTCATTTTTTATGTGGTATAACTCAACTCGCACATGCGACAGTCCTCCTTTGTATATGTGTAAGATCTATTTGCAAGGAATAAATATGCAAAAAGTTGGCATACTTTTATAGCATTAAGTAGGCTGTTAAGCAGCCGTTAAGGCATGTTTGAACTTTTCGGTATTTCTTTATCGCGTTATTATAATTTTCGTTGCGCGTGGAAGAATATCTGCCTCTCACGGCGGTGCAGAGGGCGCTATCATTAGTGCAAAAGGCACTTGGTCTGAAGAATTACTCTCGTGACAGACAGCCACCAAGCGGCTTAGAAGTGAATTGTTTAGGCCGTTGGTTGCTTATGTGAATTATTCCGGTCAGGCCGGTGGTAGTTTATGTGAATTTTTCCGGTCAGGCCGGTGGTTGCTCATGTGATTTTTTTCCGGTCAGGCCGGTAGTTGCTCATGTGATTTTTTTCCGGTCATTTCGGTGGTTGCATATGTGAATTATTCCGGTCAGGCCAGTGGTAGTTGTTGTGATTTTTTTTCGGGTCGGGCTGATGGTAGTTTATGTGAATTTTTCCGGTCAGGACGGTGGTCGCTCATGTGAATTTTTCCCGGTCAGGCCGGTAGTCGCTCATGTGATTTTTCCGGTCAGGCCGGTGGTTGCTTATGTGAATTTTTCCGGTCAAACCAGTGGTTGCTCATGTGAATTTTTTCCGGTCAGGCCGGTGGTTGCTCATGTGATTTTTTTCATTTCCGGTGGTTGCATATGTGAATTATTCCGGTCAGGTCGGTGGTAGTTTATGTGATTTTTTCATTTCCGGTGGTTGCATTTGTGAATTATTCCGGTCAGGCCGGTGGTAGTTTATGTGATTTTTTCCGGTCAGGACGGTGGTCGCTCATGTGAATTTTTCCCGGTCAGGCCGGTAGTCGCTCATGTGATTTTTCCGGTCAGGCCGGTGGTTGCTCATGTGATTTTTCCGGTCAGGCCGGTGGTTGCTCACGTGATTTTTTCATTTCCGGTGGTTGCATATGTGAATTATTCCGGTCAGGTCGGTGGTAGTTTATGTGATTTTTTTCATTTCCGGTGGTTACATATGTAAATTATTCCGGTCAGGCCGGTGGTAGTTTATGTGATTTTTTCCGGTCAGGACGGTGGTCGCTCATGTGAATTTTTCCCGGTCAGGCCGGTAGTCGCTCATGTGATTTTTCCGGTCAGGCCGGTGGTTGCTTATGTGAATTTTTCCGGTCAGGCCAGTGGTTGCTCATGTGAATTTTTTCCGGTCAGGCCGGTGGTTGAGGGCTGTCAGGCAGTCGCTAACTAGTCGTTAAAGAAATGATTCAGGAGCACATATGTATGAAGATCTTTATTAGATGATCTGAATAAAAGCCTTTACTCAACAACAAGAACTTAACAGAGAAGATGCTCGAGAAAGTATTATTTTTAGAAGCTAGTTTCGAATTTGCGAAATCTGGGAGTGGCTTTTTGTTTTGGAGTACTTTGACATTGCAGTATAAAACGTGATTTTCGCCCCTTGGAAGAGGATTGGTGAATAATAAATTGGTCCTTCATATGGTACTTTTTCTCGCCCGGAATGGGAAAAGTCATGCTTTAGGAATCCGAGATATTTCTGAGCCAAGTCTACAATAGCAGCTGAGCATGTAATGATCCCGTTTTCTATAGCAATCCGCTATTTACCTTAACTAGTTGCTATATTTGACAAAATCAAGTACATATACACTACAAATACATTTTTCACTGCGTGTGTGGGCTGAGAATGTTTCACGACTGTGCTGGGTGACGATGACAGGCCTGTTAAATTCAATAATTTATTCTTGTATGCCGCAAGCAAGGTATAACGGGGATTCTTTTAAACATTGTGTTTTACTCGCTTCGTGAAGTCGTAGGTAGTAGCATTCATAAGCTATACATGGGGTCGGTAATAAGGACATCGAAAGGATATTGAGAAATTTGAATGGATAACGAATAGTAGTTAGTCGAGTGCTACAACGATGTCCGCCTTCACGCGGTGCAGCACGACAGTCTACAGACTGCAAAGGACATCAACAACCTTCTCCGGAAGCATCACGCTCCGAAGAAACTACAAGAGAGCCTCTCTGTCTCTCTCTCTCTCATCTCTTCACTACACCTCCGTCTTCGTTCTTTTTTTCGCCTGAGAGACTGTCCGATCCGGCTGGCCTGTCCCAACTACTTCTACTATTGGCCGGAGACATCGAGAGTAACCCAGGACCAAGGATGTGGCTGTGGGGCAAGAGAAAGGCGAATACTAACTGCATCCAGTGCTCCCACTGCTCAGAGTGGGTCCACACTAAATCGACATGCAGTGGCCTCTCCTCACTCAAAGAATACATCCAAGTCGAATACCGCTGCCCGTCATGCATAACATCAACGACTCCGCTGACGACCACGAACACCAGGCAAACTCTCTCCTCTGACCCCACGTCCAACAGCAGGAACCTCAAGATTTTGCAATACAACTGCAATGGCTTCTCTGGCAAAACGACGGAACTCCATGAACTCGTCACTCGTCTGAAAGTCGATCTATTTCTCATCCAAGAAACTAAGCTAACGAACCGTTCCAAATGTCCACAAATTCCTGGATACACTATCGTAAGTAAAGATCGTGAGAAGAACTCCGGAGGCGGTCTTATTACCGGAATCAGCGAATCGCTGTCCTACACTGTAATGCCCTCTCCGACCGACAAACATTTGGAATCTCTCACCGTCCGCATATTCGATGCCGATGGGAAGTCGCTCGATGTTACCAACATATACATACCACCGACGAGCTCTTGCACCACTGGTTACACGCCCGACCTCACTCCGTTCTTACACAATCGCGAGAAATCCATCATACTCGGTTATCTTAACGCTCATGATGCCGCATGGTTCTCCAAATCTTCAGACAGCAGAGGCTCTCACATCGCAGAAACGATCGATGCTTCAGAACACGCCGCAGTAAACCGTGACACGCCTACCAGAGTACCAGTCAACGGAAGACCATCTTCTCCAGACATCTCCATTTGTTCGCTGGACTTACTTTCTCAAGTCTCATGGAAAACAATACCATCTGGAAGCTCCGACCATCTACCCATCGTAATCGTCCTTGAGGGTTCCAACTACATCCGTACGCACAGGAAAGTCACCTTCACCAACTTCGGAAAAGCGAACTGGAAAATATTTGAACAGCTCGTCGAAGAAAAGTTATCCACGACACCTCTTCCCGACCTCCCCGCCGCCCAAGCTGAGCCCTTCTTCCGGAAGATCTTGTTATCTGCAACCGCCAGCTCAATCCCACGCGGTCGCATCAAGAAGAGAAACGTTGCCTTAACACCAGAAATCCGAGATTGGATGACCAAACGAGACGCTTTACGAGAATCAGACCCATCAAGCCAAGACATCAGTACCCTCAACATGAACATCAGACGAGCCACGGACAGAAACGAAAGGGACATCTGGAGAAACTTCATGGAGACCTTTGATCCCAAACTAGACAGCAAGAAACTGTGGAAAACGATCAAGATGTTGAATGATAAAGGACGTCCCCCACCAAACTGCGCCATCGACTTCGGGAAAGGACCCCTCACATCCTCCTTCGAAATCGCGAACCAGTTCAACAAACGCTTCACACGCCCAGTCGACTACAAAACAAAAAAGGAAAATCGGAAAACCATGAAGAAAGTTCACAACATCCACGCTAAAGATTTTGTCGAGTACTCAGAGGCCGCAGTGGAATCAGCTATTAAGAAGACAAAGAAATCAACAGCCCTCGGACCGGACGGACTCGCTCCAATACTCTTCCATTATCTCGGGAACAGAGGTATAGCCGCCCTCACAAAGCTCATCAACGACTCCCTCAGCTCTGGCAGAATTCCCATGATTTAGAAATCTTCAGTCATTCCCCCACTCCTGAAAGCAGGAAAAGAGGCAACGGATGGACCAGGATACCGACCGATCTCCTTACTCTCACCGATGGCGAAAATCATAGAACGACTTCTATTGGAAGAACTCAAGCCGTACGTAAGAGTAGCTGAGCACCAGCATGGATTCACCACAGGAAGATCCACCACCTCTGCCCTCCTCACTCTTTCAAAAGACGTAGCTGCAGGTTTTAACGCGAAGAGACCAGCTAAACGTACAGTGATGTTGGCAATCGACATGTCAAAGGCCTTCGACAGCATAGACATAGCGGTACTCATAGATCTCGTCCTACAAACCGACGCCCCAAACTTCGCAAAGAAATGGCTAGCATCGTACCTCAGAGGACGAACGAGCCGTACATCCTTTCGCGACGTCCTCTCAAGCTCATCCCTGATCAGAAGCGGAGTCCCTCAAGGCAGCGCACTCTCACCGCTTCTTTTCAATTTATATCTAAGCGATCTTCCGAACAACGATCCAAACATCAAAATCGTCTCTTATGCTGATGATATAACGCTATGGGCGTCAGATCCGAGCATTTCCACTGCCTCGCTACACATACGATCCGGTCTCCCACACATCGAAAAGTTCATCCACGATCGTGGACTATCTATTTCTCCTGCCAAAAGCCAGCTTCTACTCTTCACACCTTACAGCAAAGAGTACAAGACTATCCTAGATGTCTCGATCGGAGGTCAGAGCGTACCCACCGTGAATACCGCCAAAATCCTTGGAGTTACATATGATTCTATGTTCACATTCAGTCATCATGCGAAAGACATAGCAGGCCGAATGTCGCAACGTAACAATTTACTGAAGGCGCTAGCCGGCAGTACATGGGGCAACCAAAAGGAGACACTCCGTCTCACGTACAAAGCCATTCCATGCTCAGCTGCTCCATTAAGATCGTGAGCAAGTATTCTGTCGTTTTGAGAATTCACCGACATCTGAATGGTGAATATTTTTTCATCAGTCCATAGCGTACGGAAATGCTCGGCCCACGCACATCGTTGCAACAGTTCTTTGCACCGTTGATGTCGAAGAAGCTTCTGTCGAGCATCCAATCCATATCGTTTCTGCATCCTGTAGAGGTACATCCCGAGACAGTGTTTGATTATCAGTCGAGTTGATTCACTGGACCGACGAAGAAGCGACCGACGAAGCGAGCTTCCTCATGGATTGTCGAGCATTGCGTGCGATGCGTTTCCGGAGAATGCTCCTAATCTGAGGCGTGTCGGATGTCGGTGGACGACCTCTTCCTGCACGGTCATTGTCATCGGCTGTCTCCCGAAGACGATCGATGGTGGCGTAAACAGTTGATCGTGGAGCATTGAGTCGTCGCGCGATGTCCGCTCTCGTGTGACCGGAGTTGTGCAGTGCAATGATCGCAGCACGAAGAGGACTTGATTTCACCATAACTATACAAATAAAGCTAGAGTCATGAAACTTGAAACAAGAAACAACCGGTCTCAGAGCATTATCATGGGAAAATGAAAACAAAGATCGGTCAACTGTGTCACACAAGAGAGCGCGTAAAAAATTTGTCTAGGTAATTTATGGTCAACCTGTAGATGGGTAATATAATTTTGAGAAATTTAGCCGGCTCTGGCGAAAATACGTCTGGTAAAGTTTCTTTGGACCTGCTCTATGTCATTTATGAGACAAACAGAGATAGGTGACCAGAGTTCGCATCCATATTCCAGAAGCGGTAGAACGTAGGTTTTGTATGGACGAAGTAAGACCGGAGAGGTTTTTAAATGATATTTTATTGACTAAAGGACAAATGGTTCAGGGTCATCGCTAACATGGTTGACAATGAGAAAATAAAAAAGTAGAAAATCTTCGGAAGAGGAATAAGCAACTGTGGCGTTGCACTGAAGAGTCTTGGTAGACCACTTAGCGTTTCAACCTCATACCGAAGAGATTCACGAAGTCTTGAGTCCCAAGAAGACAGAAGAGAAATCTCGTAATTCAATGAAGTAGAGACGAGTAGAAGTCAGTGTGAAGAGGAAATGATAGACCCGACCATCTCCGGGGTTTGAAAAAGAAAATAATGAAAAAGAAAAGAATGAAAAAGAAAAGAATAATGAGCTTAGAAGAATGTTAATTGCTGTTCTGGCTTTCTGCATCATGGTAGTAATGTGATGTTTGAATGAGAGAGAAGATTCGAAATTAATTGATTAAATCAAAAAATTAAATTTAATTTAAAAATTAAATTAAATTAAAAAACTAATTGCAAAGCTTCACCAAATAGGAATTCCTTCAAGTTTTATAAAATGGATCGCTTGTTTTCTTGAGAATAGATTGTTCAGGGTACGTATAAATAACACTTTCTCTGATTATTTCCCTGTACTAAGCGGTGTACCGCAAGGTACAGTCTTAGGGCCCCTACTCTTTCTTTGCTTCATTAACGATATCGAAAGCTGTATAACTGAACCAGTGAAATTTTCCTTATTCGCGGACGATTTGAAAATTTATAGTCACGATCGAGGTCGTTTACAATTAACTATCAATGAAATTTGCAATTAGTCATGTAAATTTAGTTTACCACTTGCAGTTAATAAAATAAGCTGCCTTCATTTAGGTCAATCTCAACAGAACTACTACATAGATGAAACAAAAATTAAGGATGTAGAGTTATTAAGAGACTTAGGCATTCATATAGATCGTAAGATCACTTTTAAACAGCACATTGAAGTCATACGTGCCAGAAGTTTGAGTCGAATCGCTCAAGTTTTTAAAGTTTCTCGATGTCTAGATTTAAACGGTTACAAAACTATGTATAACACATATATCAGGCCTCTTCTAGAATACGGAACAACATTTTTTCACCAACTTCTCACAGTAATTGTTCAAGAAGACTGGAGTTTCCACAAAGAATCTTTACAAAGAGGGCGTTATCTCGCTGCAATAACCCTAATCTAAATTATCCCCAACGTCTCAAGCTATTCAATTTAGATTCGCTTGTAGAACGCAGAGCCCGCTTCGATTTATTCATTGTTTTTTGTTTACTATTTGGAAAAATAGACTGTCATATATGCAAAAACCAAATGATTCTTAGAACGAAAACAAATCTTCGTACCTCCGATAGGACTTCCCGGTTAACTTTAGTGCAGATAAATCATTATAAGCACTCTAATTTCTTTTTTAGAAGAGCTATCGGTTTGTGGAACAGAATCGCAGATACTCAGAACCACATCACTGAGCTTCGAGAGTTCGCAAAGATTCTAGAAGAACTGAACCTTCTCACAGTCGTTGACCTACCGGATTATCTTAAAACGGATTGAAGAGTGGATCCCCAAATGTCAAGATTTTATCCCGTTCTTACTGACCAATTTTATACACCGTATAAGCGGTAACTCAACAAGTTACCCTTCGGTGATAATAAAGATTTAATTTTAATTCCAAGGTCTTCAACGATTGATTGTGAGGGCAGGGTGTGGTTTTCTAAGGTTTAGGGTAAGTGGGTGTTGTTAGGCCTGCAATGAACAATATAGCTCCAGTTAATGCACTTTTTTTAAGCTGCGAGCTCCAAAAACTTATCAGGTACTACTTACGCGACTGACATACTAGTTCTAAGGACATTCTAATTACTCGCATAAGAGAAGGCTCTTGATTTACTAACTTTGAGAACCTAGTTTATTTTGAGGTGTTGCCGGTGGCGACGCTCTCGGTGCCCCTAATCCTGCTCGGAATCGGAAAGCTGCGGCGCCATCTCTCTCGCTCTCCCTACTTTTTATTCCTGATGGGTATCTGTGTCGCGAACAAGTTCTCTCTCTTCGTCGTCATCATTGAGCTTTTGTCACTCAAAGTGCCGTTCATTCGAAACGTGAGGGGTGAGGATTCTAGTAAATATTGAATATATACATAGTATAAGTGTTAGATATTGCAACCCGGCTGAGCGTATTAGTTGTTCTTGTCTTCAGGAGTACGTGCTTTCAGTAACAGGGAAAGGGAGAGAGAGAGAGAGAGAGAGAGAGAGAGAGAGAGAGAGAGAGAGAGAGAGAGAGAGAGAGAGAGAGAGAGAGAGAGAGAGAGAGAGTCGGACGCGTTCCTGGCTTGTCACCCTATAAAGTTGAATCAGTTTTTTTTCGTAAACTAGGCATTACTGTTTTTTGTGACTTTCTGGCAGAGCGTTAAGTCAATCGATCGTGAAAAAAAGTCCTTCATCACTTTTGCTTTACGTGCGTTCAGCCATGATTTTTTGCTCATCTGTAATGACTTTCAAATTGAGAATTCTAATTTTGGCTGAAAATCAGTTTGCGATTCTCATTAAAAAGTACAAACATTCAATCTCTTGTCTAGTTTGTTGCAATTATCAATTTTTGTGATAACACTCTTTAAAGTTTTTTTTGAACGTTGACTTTTGTTTCATCTATGAGGAAGGGGGGATTCGATGCACTGAAGAAAAAAACTTGATTATGAAAACAGTTTGAAAACTGGGAACTTTGTCACCGTTTCAAGAAGGAGCCCTTGGCTGCAAAACCATAACATTCTGCAACAATGTGGCTGCGGCCTTCGCGAACTGGACCTTCGTCGTCATGTTCGTGCAGCGATTCGCAATCATTTTCTTCCCATTCAGGTTCTAACAAATCTGCCCTTTTTCATCCCCGTGTTTTAATCTCTCTTTTTTGGTTTCCACAATTATCACCTTTTCTAAACTCCAATTTAATGATTTTTACAACTATCCAGTCTAGTCCATAATTTTTGCGGCACCCATTATTATAATTTTATGCCAAAATGAAGTTTTTGTCTCATACTTTTCCAGCCATTCCATAAGGAAAGAAACGATCAGTTTTTTTGTAAGAAAGTTTGTAAAAATCATTACAAGTATTTTCTTTGCTGTAGTCCTGCGAAGCAATTTTTGTTTTGGTTCGTGATAAACTTGATTCTTTGAAAAATAAGCTGAATAAAATTATTTTGAAGCAAATTATTGATAAACTGGAAAAGTTTTCGCAAATTTAGAGAGAGCTTTGTATCTTTATACATGATACTACAGGGTGGCCCATATATTCGCAAACGCGTTTACAAACGTGTATCTCAGTGCATAAGTGAGCAAGAGTGTTCAAATTTGTACATTTATCAGCACACATTAATAAAAACTTCAAAAAATCATTCAATTAGGTCCCCTTTGGCACGAACGACAGCCCAGAGTCGCTTTGGGAACGCTTCGATCACTGGACGAAGGTACTTTTCGTCGATCTTCGACCACTCCTCCTGCAGGGATTTTTTTAGAGACTCCAGATTCAAGTGAGGATGAGCATTGACTTTGCTCTCAAGGTAGGACCACACGGAATAGACCAGTGGATTGAGGTCGGGCGATGAGGAGGGCCATTCTGCGCTGGAGATCGGTAAAATGAGCGTTGCAACATGCCTGTTGCCTTGTGAGCAGGCGCAGAATCTTGCTGTAAGACCTAAGGTGTATTACGGTAGTGGGAAGCAGACCAAGGAAGCAATACTTTTCGAAGAATCTGCTGGCGGTAGTATTCCTGGTTCGAACAAAACAAGGGGAGTTTTGCCAATGGCGGACACTCCGTCCCAAATCATGACTTTTGCAGGATGGGAAGCTCTATGCAGGAATCCACCGGTATGATTAGCTGCTTGTGAGTCCCGAGCAAGCACTCGCATAATTTGAGGGTTGTAGGCCTCTTCCAAAGTGAACAGCTTCTCATCCGAGAAGACTGTCCTGAGGTGAGCACCGTCGCGCGTCCAGAGGATTAGGGCGCGGCACCTTTTGAGTCCTTTCTCCTTGTTCTTTAGAGTTAGGATGGCAGCCTTTTTAGTACGATATGGGGGGAGACTCAAGTCCTCTTCAACGATTCTTTGAAGAGTGTTGCGTGATAAGTTCATCTCGGAGGCCATTTTTTCAAGCTACGCCTAGCATTTCGACCGACTCGCTTCCTCATGGCCTCAATTTTGTTAGGGGTGCGCACTAATGGAGTATCACCTCTTCGGGGCAAGTCAGCAAGTGTACCGATCTGTTCAAACCGTTTGATTGCTTTTCAGACAAGATTGCGAGGCGTTGAGATCTTTAGCGATGCGCGTATTTGATCGACCAAGTTTGTGCAAGTCCACAATGATAGAGCGTGCTCTATGAGAGAACACCATTCTTTTGAGAATTGATCAAATGATTTGAAATTTGAACCATGTAATAAAAAAACATATGAAAAGAACATGTCTAAAAATTGGAGCTCAGCGTGCACTACAAATTGAATTATAAACGCCGAAAGAATGGTTTGCGAATATATGGGCCACCCTGTACATACATATCAACTTACCATCTTCTCAGCCTGCGTCAATTAGCTGCACATCAACGAGCTTGTTTGAGCAACAAAAAGCAGTTATGTTTCCGCCTACGGTCACAAGTTCCCTTCGGCTACCACATAACAACTGTTTGAATTTCCCGAACACGGAGGGAAGGCCTTTATTACTGACCGACGTGAGGGAAAACACTGGAAGGGAAGGCCTTTATTACTGACCGACGTGAGGGAAAACATACATACACAACAAACGTCCGGGCCATGAATAGCCACGAGACACAACACATATGATGACACCGAATTGCATGTGAAATATGATTGCATGTGAAACATTGCATGTGAAACATTCATATGATGACACCGAATTATATTTGAAATGTGGTGAGCAAGGGACAAAATAACTGAGGGCAAAATAACCAAAATAACAACCAATAACTGAGGAAACCGTGGCTTATTTGCCGACCCTGATAACTGGAGAAACAACGAGGAAGTAACAAAATACACAAAACCGAATCAATAAGAACACCGAGAAATTTTGAAGAAAAAAAGATTGAGTTACTGAACCAGAATTTAGGTGAACGCTGTGATACGTGATACAATTAAAGGAGAAATAAGCTCCAGAATGGTTAGCTTAGCTATTAATTAGAGCGAAAGAGCTCCACCCTGGCCTTCCAGGGAGTACTCCAAATACGGTGCCATTCCTGCAGCACTCTTCCATCTTCCCCTCTTGAGCACCTGCTCCTGCGACGCTCCTTTCTTGATTGACGTTGTAGCTCCTCCCCCTCTGAGCTCGTGAGGAGTCAGCTTGCGAATTCCGACCGCCACACAAGCACGAGCGAGTTACTTGCGAATGGTGTCCGGAGTAAGGCTTTCTGTGCTGAATGATCGAAATAGGGCAATGGAAGGGAGGCAGAGGGAGTGAGTTTTGTGACGCAGGTAGATCTTCAAGCCGAGAGAATCTTTTTCCAGCGCTACTCGAGTGACGTGTCCTTTACCCAGTTGGTCGTTCTTAGCCCTTCTCACGTGAACCTTGAGAAAGGTGCCTTCCTTTGTCTCTTCTTCCTCCAAATCACCCCAGGTCAGCGCTCGCCCACTCTGAGTAGTGCCGAGAAGGACAGAGAACCGACCAAGGCGATGCGGACATCCTCCAATGTCGCATCTTCTCGTGCGCCCCATTCGCACAGCTTTTTGATATCGTCTTCTCTCGCCTTTGCATGTGCAACGGGTGGCTTGGCTTTCCCCGTGGCTTTCTTCAACGCCACCACCACGTCTCCTAACTCCGTTTCTTCCACTCTTGTACCAGTTTCGAAAGCGAAACTTGACGTGGCCAGGGACAAACTACTAAACGAACTACCCTTGGCTGTCTTATGCAATAAGAACATACACAGTGAGAGGGGGGCCCCGGGTAAAGGGAGAGGACTTCCGCGAAGTGTCTCCGCTGGGATGACGACATCTTGTACGCTTGTAGGGAGCGGTGGGCCAGACCGCCCACCATCGACTGCTGGAGGTACGGTAGCAGATCCTCTCTTGCCGCGTCCCTGAGACCCTTCTCCACTTCGTCTACCGCCGCACGCTTTCTTCCTGTAACAGACCTTGATGAATGTGGCTGGGGGGGTGGACAAACAAACACCTCCTCCCGTCAGCAATATTGCCTAGAATGGCAATTCCTAAACCTACGCAGTTCCCGCCAATTACTCCCGCCGTAATTGCGTAACTGCGTAGCTTCCTTTTTTGGCGGGAAATTCAAACAAACATTTGTAATGTTCAAGAACACTCTTGCTCAGACTCTCTTCCAGATCGCTTATTTGTTGTTTGATAAGAAACTTTGAATCTAAATTCTATTTGACCATAATTTTTCGTAAAAACCTCTTAGTCTGTTGCAGAAGCGCGACAAATATCTTCATACGAGTACTCTCGAACACAAAATGCCTTCTGCTCTTCAACATGATTTTCGGCATCATTTCACAGGTTTATTGATGAAATCAAGTCATTCATTAACTTATTACATAGATGATAAGTTTTTAGTTTCAAAAAAAAATCACATGGTTCATGGAAACCAAATCAATTCAGTGGCTGAGTTTGAAAAATTTTTCCTACCTATTCTAAAAGTATTTGAAAATGTTGAAAAAATTGAAAAAGGCTTACTGTTATTGGAAAACTGAAATCCATCGCACAGGCAAAAATGGAACTCGGCCTGAACCGAATCTCCGCTGCCAAACCGGGGCTTGTAGAGGGTTACCATTAAACCAACTGAACACACATTGTCGATTGCGATTTTCTGCTATGTCTAAGGCATTTCGTGCTTCATAGTTTCAGCCCATCGTTGCTTGACCGATATACAAAGATCAAACATTGATTATACAGAAAGAGTTCCTGAAGAATAGCCCTCTGTTTTTTTCAAATCGAAAAAGAGAAGCTTTATTTTTCCCGTAGTCTTTTTTTCATAAAGAGTATTCTCAAGAACTGCGTTGCGTTATCAAAAAAACTTTCTTTTTGCTCATTCCATTCAAGACGTCACTCATAATCTTTCTCCACCTCGAGGTAATACACACGCTATCTTCAGGTACAGAGCGAAACCAGAACCTTAAAGTACTTCCCAGGTACTTAGTACTTAGTACTTAGTACTTACACTCTGCTAGTGTATTTAGTGTGAGTGGGCGGAGTCAGACTTGTCAAAAAATTTTTCCTTTCTTGGTTTAAATGAATATTTGCGGAGTGGTTGTCGAACTTGGGAGCTGGACACATTAGTCACGCATATTGACATTTAAAAAACACTCGGACGAGTTGAAACCTATTATACCTAACATTGGAATCGAGAAGGCAAACGTTTCAATATGCGGAGAGCTCTTCAGATGTAGTGTTTGGAGACCTAAAGCTGAAACCTCAGAGTCGAGATCATGTTCGCTAAAAATAAAATAACTCGATAACGTAACTTCCAAACTCAACCGTTTCAAATTCGAATAATGTAGTCAGTATCCAAACTTTACAAGCAAGCCTTTCAAAGCAAAAATTATCTTCAAGCAAGCGGGATATTTTTCAGCTTTGGACATTGTTTCTGATCACTGAGACCACGATTCAGTTAGAGAGTAATTACACAACCTGCGGACCAGACTACTCTATATTGAGGTCAGATTCCATTACAGTTTCAATACTCTTTTTTTTCCACGTTCGGGCATTCCCAAATGAAAACTGATAAACTTTTGACATGTTAAAAAAACTAACCCTAGGCAACATCTCATAAAAAATGTGTATTGTTTACTAAAAAAGAAGTTTCTTGAAATATCTTTTTACTATTCCTTTTGGAACCAAATTTTTACTTGGTCTCATTCAATCAACAGTCTTTTCAGTGGTTCCTATAACTAGTTTGATGTCTAATTCAGAACACAGGAACTTATTCAGAACTGTACTGAAATTTAAATCAGTTCTCAAACCGGTTTTTGTTTTTTTCCAGCTCAAAACACTTCAAATGGGTTGGTCTATGGGAAACGCTCTCAACATATCTTCTTCCTTTTCTGTTCACACTTGCAGTAGATTTGGGTGTTCTGCTCTGGAGCCAAAAACAGACCATGTGAGTTAAGGAAAATTATATAAGTTTGAAAAAGAGAAAATGGACTTTCCCCGAAGTTAAGTAAGCCAATCGAAGTTTTTATCTGAATAATTATTCATACATATAATCGAAAATGGGTGCACTGACCGAAATGAATGCAATGTTAACATTATGAATCATTAAAATTTTGTATGTTCTTGGTGATAAATTCGCTTTTTTACGAGGATCAGGCAATGTTAGAGTTCCAGTTAGCAGAGACGAGCTACTTTGATTGGAATTGTAAATGGAAACGGATCAGACAATGTTAGAGTTCCAGTTAGCAGAGACGAGCTACTTTGATTGGAATTGTACATGGAAACGGATCAGGCAATGTTAGAGTTCCAGTTAGCAGAGACGAGCTACTTTGATTGGAATTGTAAATGGAAACGGATCAGGCAATGTTAGAGTTCCAGTTAGCAGAGACGAGCTACTTTGATTGGAATTGTAAATGGAAACGGATCAGACAATGTTAGAGTTCCAGTTAGCAGAGACGAGCTACTTTGATTGGAATTGTACATGGAAACGGATCAGGCAATGATAGAGTTCCAGTTAGCAGAGACGAGCTACTTTGATTGGAATTGTACATGGAAACGGATCAGGTAATGTTAGAGTTCCAGTTAGCAGAGACGAGCTACTTTGATTGGAATTGTACATGGAAACGGATCAGGCAATGTTAGAGTTCCAGTTAGCAGAGACGAGCTACTTTGATTGGAATTGTACATGGAAACGGATCAGACAATGTTAGAGTTCCAGTTAGCAGAGACGAGCTACTTTGATTGGAATTGTAAATGGAAACGGATCAGACAATGTTAGAGTTCCAGTTAGCAGAGACGAGCTACTTTGATTGGAATTGTACATGGAAACGGATCAGACAATGTTAGAGTTCCAGTTAGCAGAGACGAGCTACTTTGATTGGAATTGTAAATGGAAACGGATCAGACAATGTTAGA
The DNA here is from genome assembly GCA_964056735.1 of Allodiplogaster pararmata. Classification (NCBI taxonomy): domain Eukaryota; kingdom Metazoa; phylum Nematoda; class Chromadorea; order Rhabditida; family Diplogasteridae; genus Allodiplogaster; species Allodiplogaster pararmata. Next base: position 29,650,897 of record OZ057405.1, read on the forward strand.
GTTCCAGTTAGCAGAGACGAGCTACTTTGATTGGAATTGTACATGGAAACGGATCAGGCAATGTTAGAGTTCCAGTTAGCAGAGACGAGCTACTTTGATTGGAATTGTACATGGAAACGGATCAGGCTATGTTAGAGTTCCAATTAGCAGAGACGAGCTACTTTGATTGGAATTGTACATGGAAACGGATCAGGCAATGTTAGAGTTCCAGTTAGCAGAGATGAGCTACTTTGATTGGAATTGTACATGGAAACGGATCAGGCAATGTTAGAGTTCCAGTTAGCAGAGACGAGCTACTTTGATTGGAATTGTACATGGAAACGGATCAGACAATGTTAGAGTTCCAGTTAGCAGAGACGAGCTACTTTGATTGGAATTGTACATGGAAACGGATCAGACAATGTTAGAGTTCCAGTTAGCAGAGACGAGCTACTTTGATTGGAATTGTACATGGAAACGGATCAGGCAATGTTAGAGTTCCAGTTAGCAGAGACGAGCTACTTTGATTGGAATTGTACATGGAAACGGATCAGGCAATGTTAGAGTTCCAGTTAGCAGAGACGAGCTACTTTGATTGGAATTGTACATGGAAACGGATCAGGCAATGTTAGAGTTCCAGTTAGCAGAGACGAGCTACTTTGATTGGAATTGTACATGGAAACGGATCAGACAATGTTAGAGTTCCAGTTAGCAGAGACGAGCTACTTTGATTGGAATTGTACATGGAAACGGATCAGACAATGTTAGAGTTCCAGTTAGCAGAGACGAGCTACTTTGATAGGAATTGTACATGGAAACGGATCAGGCAATGTTAGAGTTCCAGTTAGCAGAGACGAGCTACTTTGATTGGAATTGTACATGGAAACGGATCAGACAATGTTAGAGTTCCAGTTAGCAGAGACGAGCTACTTTGATTGGAATTGTACATGGAAACGGATCAGGCAATGTTAGAGTTCCAGTTAGCAGAGACGAGCTACTTTGATTGGAATTGTACATGGAAACGGATCAGGCAATGTTAGAGTTCCAGTTAGCAGAGACGAGCTACTTTGATTGGAATTGTACATGGAAACGGATCAGGCAATGTTAGAGTTCCAGTTAGCAGAGACGAGCTACTTTGATTGGAATTGTACATGGAAACGGATCAGGCAATGTTAGAGTTCCAGTTAGCAGAGACGAGCTACTTTGATTGGAATTGTACATGGAAACGGATCAGGCAATGTTAGAGTTCCAGTTAGCAGAGACGAGCTACTTTGATTGGAATTGTAAATGGAAACGGATCAGACAATGTTAGAGTTCCAGTTAGCAGAGACGAGCTACTTTGATTGGAATTGTACATGGAAACGGATCAGGCAATGTTAGAGTTCCAGTTAGCAGAGACGAGCTACTTTGATTGGAATTGTACATGGAAACGGATCAGGCAATGTTAGAGTTCCAGTTAGCAGAGACGAGCTACTTTGATTGGAATTGTACATGGAAACGGATCAGGCAATGTTAGAGTTCCAGTTAGCAGAGACGAGCTACTTTGATTGGAATTGTACATGGAAACGGATCAGGCAATGTTAGAGTTCCAGTTAGCAGAGACGAGCTACTTTGATTGGAATTGTACATGGAAACGGATCAGACAATGTTAGAGTTCCAGTTAGCAGAGACGAGCTACTTTGATTGGAATTGTACATGGAAACGGATCAGGCAATGTTAGAGTTCCAGTTAGCAGAGACGAGCTACTTTGATTGGAATTGTACATGGAAACGGATCAGGCAATGTTAGAGTTCCAGTTAGCAGAGACGAGCTACTTTGATTGGAATTGTACATGGAAACGGATCAGGCAATGTTAGAGTTCCAGTTAGCAGAGACGAGCTACTTTGATTGGAATTGTACATGGAAACGGATCAGGCAATGTTAGAGTTCCAGTTAGCAGAGACGAGCTACTTTGATTGGAATTGTACATGGAAACGGATCAGGCAATGTTAGAGTTCCAGTTAGCAGAGACGAGCTACTTTGATTGGAATTGTACATGGAAACGGATCAGGCAATGTTAGAGTTCCAGTTAGCAGAGACGAGCTACTTTGATTGGAATTGTACATGGAAACGGATCAGGCAATGTTAGAGTTCCAGTTAGCAGAGACGAGCTACTTTGATTGGAATTGTAAATGGAAACGGATCAGACAATGTTAGAGTTCCAGTTAGCAGAGACGAGCTACTTTGATTGGAATTGTACATGGAAACGGATCAGGCAATGTTAGAGTTCCAGTTAGCAGAGACGAGCTACTTTGATTGGAATTGTACATGGAAACGGATCAGGCAATGTTAGAGTTCCAGTTAGCAGAGACGAGCTACTTTGATTGGAATTGTACATGGAAACGGATCAGGCAATGTTAGAGTTCCAGTTAGCAGAGACGAGCTACTTTGATTGGAATTGTACATGGAAACGGATCAGGCAATGTTAGAGTTCCAGTTAGCAGAGACGAGCTACTTTGATTGGAATTGTACATGGAAACGGATCAGACAATGTTAGAGTTCCAGTTAGCAGAGACGAGCTACTTTGATTGGAATTGTACATGGAAACGGATCAGGCAATGTTAGAGTTCCAGTTAGCAGAGACGAGCTACTTTGATTGGAATTGTACATGGAAACGGATCAGGCAATGTTAGAGTTCCAGTTAGCAGAGACGAGCTACTTTGATTGGAATTGTACATGGAAACGGATCAGGCAATGTTAGAGTTCCAGTTAGCAGAGACGAGCTACTTTGATTGGAATTGTACATGGAAACGGATCAGGCAATGTTAGAGTTCCAGTTAGCAGAGACGAGCTACTTTGATTGGAATTGTACATGGAAACGGATCAGGCAATGTTAGAGTTCCAGTTAGCAGAGACGAGCTACTTTGATTGGAATTGTAAATGGAAACGGATCAGACAATGTTAGAGTTCCAGTTAGCAGAGACGAGCTACTTTGATTGGAATTGTACATGGAAACGGATCAGGCAATGTTAGAGTTCCAGTTAGCAGAGACGAGCTACTTTGATTGGAATTGTACATGGAAACGGATCAGGCAATGTTAGAGTTCCAGTTAGCAGAGACGAGCTACTTTGATTGGAATTGTACATGGAAACGGATCAGGCAATGTTAGAGTTCCAGTTAGCAGAGACGAGCTACTTTGATTGGAATTGTAAATGGAAACGGATCAGACAATGTTAGAGTTCCAGTTAGCAGAGACGAGCTACTTTGATTGGAATTGTACATGGAAACGGATCAGGCAATGTTAGAGTTCCAGTTAGCAGAGACGAGCTACTTTGATTGGAATTGTACATGGAAACGGATCAGGCAATGTTAGAGTTCCAGTTAGCAGAGACGAGCTACTTTGATTGGAATTGTACATGGAAACGGATCAGGCAATGTTAGAGTTCCAGTTAGCAGAGACGAGCTACTTTGATTGGAATTGTAAATGGAAACGGATCAGACAATGTTAGAGTTCCAGTTAGCAGAGACGAGCTACTTTGATTGGAATTGTACATGGAAACGGATCAGGCAATGTTAGAGTTCCAGTTAGCAGAGACGAGCTACTTTGATTGGAATTGTAAATGGAAACGGATCAGACAATGTTAGAGTTCCAGTTAGCAGAGACGAGCTACTTTGATTGGAATTGTACATGGAAACGGATCAGGCAATGTTAGAGTTCCAGTTAGCAGAGACGAGCTACTTTGATTGGAATTGTACATGGAAACGGATCAGGCAATGTTAGAGTTCCAGTTAGCAGAGACGAGCTACTTTGATTGGAATTGTACATGGAAACGGATCAGGCAATGTTAGAGTTCCAGTTAGCAGAGACGAGCTACTTTGATTGGAATTGTACATGGAAACGGATCAGGCAATGTTAGAGTTCCAGTTAGCAGAGACGAGCTACTTTGATTGGAATTGTACATGGAAACGGATCAGGCAATGTTAGAGTTCCAGTTAGCAGAGACGAGCTACTTTGATTGGAATTGTACATGGAAACGGATCAGGCAATGTTAGAGTTCCAGTTAGCAGAGACGAGCTACTTTGATTGGAATTGTAAATGGAAACGGATCAGACAATGTTAGAGTTCCAGTTAGCAGAGACGAGCTACTTTGATTGGAATTGTACATGGAAACGGATCAGGCAATGTTAGAGTTCCAGTTAGCAGAGACGAGCTACTTTGATTGGAATTGTACATGGAAACGGATCAGGCAATGTTAGAGTTCCAGTTAGCAGAGACGAGCTACTTTGATTGGAATTGTACATGGAAACGGATCAGGCAATGTTAGAGTTCCAGTTAGCAGAGACGAGCTACTTTGATTGGAATTGTACATGGAAACGGATCAGGCAATGTTAGAGTTCCAGTTAGCAGAGACGAGCTACTTTGATTGGAATTGTAAATGGAAACGGATCAGACAATGTTAGAGTTCCAGTTAGCAGAGACGAGCTACTTTGATTGGAATTGTACATGGAAACGGATCAGGCAATGTTAGAGTTCCAGTTAGCAGAGACGAGCTACTTTGATTGGAATTGTACATGGAAACGGATCAGGCAATGTTAGAGTTCCAGTTAGCAGAGACGAGCTACTTTGATTGGAATTGTACATGGAAACGGATCAGGCAATGTTAGAGTTCCAGTTAGCAGAGACGAGCTACTTTGATTGGAATTGTACATGGAAACGGATCAGGCAATGTTAGAGTTCCAGTTAGCAGAGACGAGCTACTTTGATTGGAATTGTACATGGAAACGGATCAGGCAATGTTAGAGTTCCAGTTAGCAGAGACGAGCTACTTTGATTGGAATTGTACATGGAAACGGATCAGGCAATGTTAGAGTTCCAGTTAGCAGAGACGAGCTACTTTGATTGGAATTGTACATGGAAACGGATCAGACAATGTTAGAGTTCCAGTTAGCAGAGACGAGCTACTTTGATTGGAATTGTACATGGAAACGGATCAGGCAATGTTAGAGTTCCAGTTAGCAGAGACGAGCTACTTTGATTGGAATTGTACATGGAAACGGATCAGGCAATGTTAGAGTTCCAGTTAGCAGAGACGAGCTACTTTGATTGGAATTGTAAATGGAAACGGATCAGACAATGTTAGAGTTCCAGTTAGCAGAGACGAGCTACTTTGATTGGAATTGTACATGGAAACGGATCAGGCAATGTTAGAGTTCCAGTTAGCAGAGACGAGCTACTTTGATTGGAATTGTACATGGAAACGGATCAGACAATGTTAGAGTTCCAGTTAGCAGAGACGAGCTACTTTGATTGGAATTGTACATGGAAACGGATCAGGCAATGTTAGAGTTCCAGTTAGCAGAGACGAGCTACTTTGATTGGAATTGTACATGGAAACGGATCAGGCAATGTTAGAGTTCCAGTTAGCAGAGACGAGCTACTTTGATTGGAATTGTACATGGAAACGGATCAGGCAATGTTAGAGTTCCAGTTAGCAGAGACGAGCTACTTTGATTGGAATTGTACATGGAAACGGATCAGGCAATGTTAGAGTTCCAGTTAGCAGAGACGAGCTACTTTGATTGGAATTGTAAATGGAAACGGATCAGACAATGTTAGAGTTCCAGTTAGCAGAGACGAGCTACTTTGATTGGAATTGTACATGGAAACGGATCAGGCAATGTTAGAGTTCCAGTTAGCAGAGACGAGCTACTTTGATTGGAATTGTACATGGAAACGGATCAGGCAATGTTAGAGTTCCAGTTAGCAGAGACGAGCTACTTTGATTGGAATTGTACATGGAAACGGATCAGGCAATGTTAGAGTTCCAGTTAGCAGAGACGAGCTACTTTGATTGGAATTGTACATGGAAACGGATCAGACAATGTTAGAGTTCCAGTTAGCAGAGACGAGCTACTTTGATTGGAATTGTACATGGAAACGGATCAGGCAATGTTAGAGTTCCAGTTAGCAGAGACGAGCTACTTTGATTGGAATTGTACATGGAAACGGATCAGGCAATGTTAGAGTTCCAGTTAGCAGAGACGAGCTACTTTGATTGGAATTGTAAATGGAAACGGATCAGACAATGTTAGAGTTCCAGTTAGCAGAGACGAGCTACTTTGATTGGAATTGTACATGGAAACGGATCAGGCAATGTTAGAGTTCCAGTTAGCAGAGACGAGCTACTTTGATTGGAATTGTACATGGAAACGGATCAGGCAATGTTAGAGTTCCAGTTAGCAGAGACGAGCTACTTTGATTGGAATTGTAAATGGAAACGGATCAGACAATGTTAGAGTTCCAGTTAGCAGAGACGAGCTACTTTGATTGGAATTGTACATGGAAACGGATCAGGCAATGTTAGAGTTCCAGTTAGCAGAGACGAGCTACTTTGATTGGAATTGTAAATGGAAACGGATCAGACAATGTTAGAGTTCCAGTTAGCAGAGACGAGCTACTTTGATTGGAATTGTACATGGAAACGGATCAGGCAATGTTAGAGTTCCAGTTAGCAGAGACGAGCTACTTTGATTGGAATTGTACATGGAAACGGATCAGGCAATGTTAGAGTTCCAGTTAGCAGAGACGAGCTACTTTGATTGGAATTGTACATGGAAACGGATCAGGCAATGTTAGAGTTCCAGTTAGCAGAGACGAGCTACTTTGATTGGAATTGTACATGGAAACGGATCAGGCAATGTTAGAGTTCCAGTTAGCAGAGACGAGCTACTTTGATTGGAATTGTACATGGAAACGGATCAGGCAATGTTAGAGTTCCAGTTAGCAGAGACGAGCTACTTTGATTGGAATTGTACATGGAAACGGATCAGACAATGTTAGAGTTCCAGTTAGCAGAGACGAGCTATTTTGATTGGAATTGTACAAGGAAACGAGAAAAAAAAATCGCGGTTTGCTGTATTGAAAGATCATATATTAGTGAAAAAATTTTGTAAAAAAATAAATAAGACTTACTTCGAACAATTCAATAAAAAACTTTTTGTTGAGGTTTACTGAAGCAGTCGGAGAGTCGAAAGAACTTTTTGGAGAAGACAACAAAAAATGTGTTAGTAAAAAGTGAATATCTTCATGAGCATGCGTGACTAAGAGAAAAAAAGCATTGGAACATTTAACACAGTACTTTCGCACGGAATAGCCGCGATGTAACGGTGGTGCGCTTGAACTATCGGTTAAAAATAGATGTATGAGTTCGATTCCGCCGTGTTGATTAGCTCTTGTACTGTGTGATAGTTGAATCAATTGTATATTCTGCCCTTTAGTGTAATAAGTTTTTAAAAAGTTCCTTCTAAAGACGTTATTATAAACTATTTTTTCTGGGTAATGCTGAGGATAATACAAACTACTCTACTTGATATTTTTTGATTAATAGAAAATACTTTTAGGTAAAAAAAGGTACATATTAAAAAAGGTACATATTTTAAAGCAGACAAAGAAGAATGAAGGCTACTATTATTGAGGAGGACACTTTGATTTTCTCTTTCTTCCGGTTCTTATAAGAAAAGCAATGTGCAGTCTGAAGAGATGGTCTAATCTGATTCTCAAATAACGTTACAAGGGCGAGCATGCAGTTTTAGATTTCTCAAAGAAAAAGCTCACTTTTCAGAGAGTCATGCTGAAAAACTCGCTAGACATGACAATGGATCGAAAAAAGCTTGGAAAAGCCAAGTTTAACTGTCGGAATTTCCCGGCAAATCCGGAAAACTTCGACCACGGCGTCAAAATCCAATCTATCCAAAGTGTTCAGGCTAGTTCATATCGTGAATGTCAATAAATTATAATCTTCAAAATAATTCAACGCTTCTAATAACAAGTGTTTCGATAAAGCTTTTTGTATATCTGATTCGAAATACATCGTTGATAAAAAAATAGCTTAAAGAACTGAATACATCGCTAATATAAAACAGCTCAAAGAGAGCGAATTGCCGATACTTATTAGGATGAGTGAGAATGTTTGAGGAATAAGCTGCATTGGAATAAAAACTCAGTCCTAACAATCTATGATTGAAGTTGACCCATATGAATGAGAGGCGGGCACGCCTTAAGTCTGACTTTCAACCGGAATGTTTCCCGCTCAAAATAATTTAAAGCCTTCGCTGCGTGATCCCTGAAAAAAAACCACTGTACGAATTCTTCTTATACCTCAGATGTGCAATCGACGACGACGCAGAGCGATCCGTCGATGTCTCCTCATGGCTACGATACAGGTTGACACTTTCTACAGATTTGATTAAACCATACGTTTTATGGACTCTGAATTACAAACCTTTCGCAAGCAATCTCAACAACGCATGCAACAACGATTCACAAAAATACCTTTGCCGTTCTTTCATTTTTTTTCCTCGTGAAAGTTGGGTAGTCGATGGCATAAACTAGAACAGGGCCGTATTCAGAGACAAAAATTTATACTAAATTTTATGGTAAACTTTATACTAAGTTGTAGTTTCGCCAATATGGAATCCAGAGAGTATACGGGTGGGCCATGAATAGTGTTACAAATTGGAATTGTTATACCTTTTTTCAAAACAGAGAAAATGATCTCAATTTTATCAACATCATAAATGACAACATTCACGCAAAAGTTCAGCTCAAACGATTCACTTTTGCCCGAACTACAGCTCGAAGTCTCTTTGGGAACGCCTCCACCACTGTACGGAGGTATTCGACTCCGATGTTGTCCCATTCTGCCTGAAGGGCATTCTTCAGGAAATCAATATTTGGGTGGGAGCGAGAGTTGACCTTGGACTCCAAGTAGGCCCGAACGGAATAATCGAGCGGGTTCAGGTCGGGTGATGAGGCCGGCCATTCTGCTGTTGTGATGAAGCCGGAAAATTTTTCCTTGCACCACGTTTGGACCTTTTTAGCTTTGTGGGCTGGTGCTGAGTCTTGCTGAAAGGTCCACGTCCTCTGATTGGAATGCGGTTGAGACCATGGATGGAGCACGTCATGTAGAACATGTTTTAGGTAGTATTCCGTGTCGATCTTGACGCCTCTCTCGACGAAAACAAGCGGTGTTTTTCCTGAGGCACAGATCCCCGCCCAGACCATGACTTGAGTTGGATGTGCACTGCGTTGGACCGTTCTACCCTTGCTATCGGTTTGTTCTGCGTCCTTCGCAAGCACTCTGACTTTTTTGGAGTTGTGGACTTCTTCCACGGTGAACAGCTTTTCGTCAGAGAACACCATATTGAAATGTTCGCCTTGCTGCGTACGACGAAGAAGGTCGCGACATCTTTTGACTCTTTCCGACTTGTTGCGAGCCGACAGAAAAGCGGCCTTCCGTGTACGATACGACCTGAGTCCCAGTTCCTTTGTGAGTATTCGTCTCAATGAAGTTCGGCTCATCGGGAGCTGCTGCGCCATCTGTCTGATGCTTCGTCGTGCATTTCGGTTGATCCGACTCCGAACGGTTTCGATGAGTGGTGTCGTGCGAACAGTGCGAAGACGACCTCGCCTTGGACGGTCCAAAGATGTGCCAAGCTCCTTGAATCGTTTGACCGCTCGATACACTGTCATGCGAGCCAGGCGAAGTGTTTCAGCAATTCGAGCAGGGGCGTGGCCAAGAGTGTGTAGGCGAATGATCGTAGTTCGCAAGCGATTCGACGCTGTCATTAACCTAAACATCGATAAATTCAATCGCAACTCACTTGACAAGTATAAAAAGTTACGGGGAATCGGAAAAACGAGAAAAGTGACCGCTACGTGCGGTCACTTCTCCAGGAAATGTTCTCAAACATTTGTAACACTATTTATGAACCACCCTGTACTTACTTTATGGTAAACTTTATACTAAAGTTTAGTAGGAAAGCTGAGACGCTCTCATATACTAGGGTAAAATTTACTCCTGAGTTCATCTTAGATATCTAAATAAGGCTTTTGAAGTTCTGAGCAAAGTTTAAAAACCTCTGAAAGATGTTCAAAAGTGTAAGAAGAAAATGAATGAAGCAGAAATAAAGACAACAACTGCTAATTTTTTATCTTTCAAGTACATCTAAAACTGCCATTGCCGTTCTCCCACTTTTTTAACTATTGTCATTCTTATAAAGTTTTGAAATCGAAGTCAGAGACGTAAAAGGACATTAAACTTTTTTTTCGAATTTTTCCCAACCGTATTGTTTTCCGTGTTTCCAATCTAGATCGGAAAAAAAAGAATTTTTCCCAAACGTATTGTTTTCCGTGTTTCCAATCTAGATCGGAAAAAAAAGAATTTTTCCCAACCGTATTGTTTTCCGTGTTTCCAATCTAGATCGGAAAAAAAAGAATTTTTACCAACCGTATTGTTTTCCGTGTTTCCAATCTAGATCGGAAAAAAAGAATTTTTCCCAACCGTATTGTTTTCCGTGTTTCCAATCTAGATCGGAAAAAAAAGAATTTTTCCCAACCGTATTGTTTTCCGTGTTTCCAATCTAGATCGGAAAAAAAAGAATTTTTCCCAACCGTATTGTTTTCCGTGTTTCCAATCTAGATCGGAAAAAAAAACTTAACTTAGAAACAGGTTAACAGCGAATAGAGTCAAAACATTTTCCACGAAAAGCTTGAATCGTGTTTGAGATTAAACTAAATTATAATGATGAGGGGAAGAAGGGAAAAAAGCATAGAAACGATTAAGGGACTCTGATTCAAAGACGAAATATTCTATGCTCTTTCTTGTAATCTGAGTATAGTGAACATAACAGAAATCATCTGCAGCTAATTACTCTCTTCCCATTTCACTTTCAATGATATTATATTCAGGTTCTTCTGAATCTTCCTTATTACGCACTTCAATGTATTGATAACATTTACAATATTGGGTGAGTTTTTTTGACATTATTCTTCCATTTCGGTTTTTTGAAAAAGTTTCCCTCTATTCGATTTGTATAATTTTTTTCTCGATAGGAGTAGTACTTGGAAGGTATTATTTTGAGATCCTTCTTCTTCATTTTATATTAGTGAAAATCTTTTCCCGCTTTGTTTTCTCTCTCTATATGTATTCAACTAAACTTCAAATTGCCCTGAACTAAGTATAATTTCAGAGAACTATTAAGTTTTAGAAAAAAAACTGCTCAAAGAGTTCAGTAATTTTAAATTAAAAAAACGTATACCAGTCTGCATTATAAATTTTGCAGTTTTTTCACAGGACTCGATCTTGGTACCTCTACCTCGACCTAATATTCTACTTGCTGTTTCTTCTCCAGTTCCCAATGATCCTGGTGCACATCCAGTTTCTGGTTTCCGACCAGAGGTGCTCGCAGAAGAGGTCCTTCCACGCAGCCATTTTGAGTCCTCTCATTGTGACGGCTGGTGACAGCCGAAACCCATTAGCAATGTCACTTATGAAAAGACTTTCTGCATTCTATTGACCTCAGCAGTACTATGGCCAACAGACACAGCCTAATCGAAATCTAAGTTTTACTTTGAAAAAGTTAGAATTGGGTCTACTCGGACAATGAATTGGGTCTACTCGGACAATCAGAATTGGGTCTACTCGGACAATCAGAATTGGGTCTACTCGGACAATGAATTGGGTCTACTCGGACAATCAGAATTGGGTCTACTCGGACAATCAGAATTGGGTCTACTCGGACAATCAGAATTGGGTCTACTCGGACAATCAGAATTGGGTCTACTCGGACAATCAGAATTGGGTCTACTCGGACAATCAGAATTGGGTCTACTCGGACAATCAGAATTGGGTCTACTCGGACAATCAGAATTGGGTCTACTCGGACAATCAGCCTGAATGTACAAAGTCTTAATTTTTGAACAGCGCTAGATACGTAGAATTTGAAAAAAATGTATATGTGATTCTCTGACAACTAGAGGCATCGGCTTCATTAGAAATTCCTATTTTGTTTACAGCTTTCAAAAGTCCGGAAAATTGAGAAAGATTTGACTTACAGACTCGTGACATCATACTAGAGACAGCAGCCAATTATGTTTTCTTGCAAAAGAAACCAGAAAAGAAAAAAAGTAACATCAGGTTTTTAATGTGTCTACTCCGAGATCCAATCCAGTTTCAGCTACTTAGTCTGCTGAGTATCGGCTAATTTATGATGAAAAGTCAAAGGAAACTAGCTATACTAACTATCATTCTGACTTTTAAGTTATCATCTGCAGTGTAGACGAGGTTTTCACAAATTGAGTTATTTTCAATCAAAATTTGAACACTGTCATGCTTTTGATAATTCTTGATTTCCTACTAGTTTTTCACAAGGGATAGTTTACAAAAGAGTTCAAGTCTATCAGCACAAGAATCTGCAACGAATGAGCTTCTGAAGCTACACTTAGTGCCTCGTAAATTTCCATGAAGAATCTTTTTTCTCTGAATCTCGATCTTAGTTTAAAGAGATAAGGTATTTGAATTACTTGCACAACACAACATATAAGTTTCATCTGTGTGATGTGGAATCTTAATCTTACTATCTGATTGTCTTTGAGAACAAATGCCTTTTTTAAGACATGGATTGTCATTCACAAAACCCTTTACTTGTAAGCGCAAGCTTTTTTCCAAGAGCTTTGTTCAACCTAGATCATAATAGCTAAATTCCATTTTTTTTTTTTTGAAATACTGAGAGAAAAAACTATACTGAAAGAGAGAGGAAACTAGAATCTTTGGTGAGCATTTATTGCATGTTATCCGTGCGCACGTGCTATGCATGCTTAGACTCATAATGCTTATAAACTCTAGAAAACCTAATGAACCAGAAGACAGACTTCTAGCATGATTGTCTCAAAGTGTTATCAGCATCCTATGCTACTTTTAAATTCGACTGTCAAAATTGATTAAATTGATTAAATTGACTGATTAAATTCGACTTCGACAGTGTAGTCCGAAGTTTTTCAGTTGGAAGTGCGAGCTTTACTGCACTATAAATGCATGTCAGCACATTATGAGAAAATTTAACTTTTGTTTTCTATTTCCGCTGTAATAATATTAATAATATCTTTATCGTTTAATCGTGAGGAGGATTGGTGAAGGAAGCAGGTTATGAAGAAGGCATATTAGGAATCTATCAGATCACAAAGTAAGAGGCCATTACAGCAGACCGCCAATGGCGATTAAATCTTGAAATATATTTCAGAAATATAACGAAGAGCTTGGAAGAGTGAAGAGAATCAGAAGAGAGAAAAGCTCTGTAGGATTTTTTATTTGGCGAAAAGAAGAAATAATTATTATATGGTAACGAAAACAGTTTTCCTGTTTCTAAAAGAATTTGGAAACCTCAATGACATTTATTTCGAACCGGGGTCAAGCTTTCAGTAGCTCTGTGGCGTTTTAATAGAAGCTGTCAAGAATGTTAGAATCAAATTAATTTATTGCCTAGAGGGTAAAGTTTGATCCCCAATGGTATCGATTAAAAAAACTATAAGTGGACCAAGATTATACTGACTCAACAGGTGTTCTGAAATAACACTGCACATCGGCTCTAAAATTCCAGCAATCATATTATTTTTTTATTGCTCGCATTACTTCTATTTTGTCAGTAAATACAAATCGAAAGTTCCAGTGTACATAACCCGCTCTCCTACGCATCGCTTCGAGGCCAACATTCAAGAAGAGAAATCTCCGATTCCTTGGAAGCTTCTCACGCTCACTAGCCGTAATCGTTCTTCACGCTGAGCACATTGTTCTTTCTCTAAAGATTTTTGGTATTTTTCATGGGGTTCCTTTGCAAATCAAGGAAACGGGTTACGCGCTCACACTAACCGTCAAAGAGAGAGAGAGATAGAGGGAGAGGGAGAGGAAGAGGGAGAGGGAGAGAGAGCAAGAGTAAAAGATAGAGAGAGAGAGAGAAATAGTAAGAAAGGGAGATGGCTAGGGCAATCTCGTCCCATGCACCCGCTTTCGTCCGTGTGTTACTATGATCTTATGAGTCTTAATCAGGCGTCACTGCCTTCAAACTGTGTTAATGGGAAGTTGTTGATAAAACATCCTCTATACATACAATAATGCTCACATGACTCATCTGTCTGTGATGAAGGATGTCTTTTATCAACGTCTTTTATCAAAAAAGTTTTTATCAAGAATCAAGAAGTCAAGAAGTCTTTAACGTCTTTTAACAAGAAGAAATTGTCTTTTATCAACCAGTCCGTGCTTCGCTGCATCTTATTCTTCTTTTCCCTTTAACTCCACCCTTTTTGGTGCACGGAATAAAGATTTGAACTATCAACGAACTATTTTTTGAAGCGTTTACTAGAAAAACAAGGGTTTACATCTGGAGAAGTATGGGTTTACATCTGGAGAAGTACTGGTTTACGTAAAAACAATATGATTGCAGCCTCTTTCCATTGAATGAGATAACTTACTCGAACAACTATACGAATCTTTTTGAATTACTGTTTCATAGAGCCTTAAAATTCGAAAAAAATTTAAAGGGAAATTGAAGATGTTTTTTATTTTGAATCTTTTTAAACAAGACTGAGCAATAAGAAAATACCGTAATCTATTGCCATTTCACGGCAATTTGTGGTGAGACTAAAGAAGGTACGAAATCGGCGCTCCACTTATCTTCCACTTTTTTCAATTTTAACGCTCCAGGAGACAGTTATTTGAAAAGATTGGTATAAAATTCGAAAAAAATAAGATGTTTATTATGTTAACGGTTTCGCGTATCGAAAGGATCCTCTAACCCTCCTCATTCCCCTCACCCTTTTCTCCGTTAGAAAGTCCTTTTACGTGTTGTTATGTCGACTTCTCGCCTTCCACATTTGCAATCACACATTTGTTCACGTTTTCCACTCAAGACACTAATCAGATTTGCAACGAGGGTTTTTTTCTTGGTTAATGTGATGATTTTTTTCGCTTCGGAATAAAGTGCACATATGTGAATTTGTGTTTTAAATGATCGTTAAACATCACAGCGCACCAGGCACACAAGAGCACACTAAAACTGCTGAGTCCTTGCTTCATCTCACAAAAGTTCAGTCACTCTATATAAAATGTGAAAACTCATCATTAAATGCTAGTGTGGTTTTTGATCCTTCTCAAGTGTGTAAAACGTACGAAAAATTTTCGTTAATGAAGTTTGAAAATAGTTTCTCACTTCAGAAGAGGTTTCCGTGCAATTTAAGCTGAGAAAACTGGTAATGTCGAGGTTTCAGACTTTGTCAGACTGGAAATTTCGAGGTTTCAGACATTGCCACACAATAAGTTTTGGCTTCAGAAAAAAAATTCAAACATTTCGTTAGAGGGATGAAACAGAGCACAGTTGGATCTATGCTGGCAGTCGTTCTAATTTAACCGTTTATTAAATTAAAAAAAAAACACTTATATTTCACATTGTTCAACACATGTAACTAAAGGGCCGATTGCTGTCAATCCAAGAAAGATAAGTGAAACTTTTTAAGAGTCTGATCAAATCAGCTACACATTAAAAAAACAAGATAATTCACGTTTGTCCCTAGTTTGCACAGCACTATCAGTTTTATTAAGCAGGAGGTTGAAAGAAAGAGCAGGCTGCGAATTAGCCAGTCCTTTCACCAGCCAATGTTGTTTAATGCAGGAACTTGCTCAGAATGCGTTTCTTTGTCGATCCTAATAACGATGAAATCATCAGACTTTAAACACATATTTTTTGAAGAAAACCTATGAAGAAAACAGTGTTTTTTTAATGAAAATTTTAAGAAATTCATACAGCAGGAAAATAGGAAGAAAAAAATTGAAGAACAAAAAACTCTGGGAGAGATTTTTTTCTCCAAATAAATAGTTTTTTTTTTCAATCTAAGAGTGAAAATGTATTTTTTTCGAAAAATTGTTTTGAGAGAGAAATTTTCCTGTGTGTTCTTTTTCATCTCAGGATTTGATAACTGAATCATTTCTATTGACCATGAGCAAGTTCTGATGATTGGAGGAGTGAACATCTAATCTCAGAAATTTTCTTTACAAAATGAGTTGTTTTTAAGACATTTATTATGAAATTAGCACTAGACATCAGTATTATAATTGCAACCTCAAGAAATCGCTTGATATACATTCATTTGACTTTTGAAGCTGGTCTTATTGAAGACTTTTGAGAGAAACGACGAGAGTACTAATTTTTTTTGTGTTCATGTAGTTTTAGACTCTTCTCATTCATGCAAGTAACTCAATGAAAATTTGATGATTTTTTTTCAAAGCGAGTTTACCCACAAAGAATCCAAATGAAAGCTAGCGTCTTTTCCTGGAATTCTCAAGGTAGTGTAATGTTTCTGCGGTGAAGAAGCTTCCTGGTACGTTAAATCTTACCGAACAGCTCGAGCAACTCACGTTTGTACGTTATTCTGATTATCTGCTTCAAAATCCTTTTGACCTACTAAATGTTTTTTTTCCTCCAAAATTTAAGAGAAGCTTGATGAATCACATTCACACAGTAAGTTGGAATCATTCACTCAGTGGCCGCTGAAACTTGAAATAAGCCAAAACCTGAGGAATACAACAGATGACTTCATAAAACTAAACTTACTCGGCAACACTGAAAAACCTGGAAAAAATTTAATAATAACGAATGACTAGTTAACTGTAAGTAAGCAGTGGCTGATGTGTGTAGACTTCTATCTAAATAAAACTTTGATAAGACCTGCATATACATTCTTGCAATTTGATTAGTAAATTTGAACACTAAATTCCAGTAATTTTTGCGACTAATGAGTGACAGATCATTAAAAAAACTTGTGCAATTATGCAGCTTTTTGAAGAAATCCTTTCTAGTAATCGAGAAAGTGAATAGGCTGAGAAATTCTTTGTTTAATGTTCTGCAAGCAAACGTGCAATCAAAATAGTTCACTGGCAAATCGCTCTAAGATTTCATTTTCTGGGTTGATTGGCTGCTGTTAACAATGAACGAAAAAAATGGAAGTAAAAATCTTTTTTTAACATCAAAAGTTTTTTTAATCAAAAATATTGATTGCTTTCTTTTTCAAACTATGTACATGTTTTGTTGTTGACCATTGCTGAAAAACTGGTTTTTCGGGCTTGCTTAAATGCGTTTTGGACAATCGAATGCATTCAATTGTTGTTTACCAATAATCCCTCAATCAAACCGATTTTGAAAAACTTACTATCTTCGAAATCATTTGAGGGTGTGGGGGCAAGTTATGGAAGTAATCATGATCAACTGCAAATGTTGAATAAGTATCACTATAAAACAGGTGTTGAGTTCTATATCTGAAATTATAACCTTCTAAACAGTGCCATTTCAAGTTGAAAAAGTTATACTAACCTATTATGTTCCGAGTTCTAAAATCCCTCAAAACTGCCTTTAGTAGATGAATCATTCACCACTTCAACGAGATCTTCTCAATGTTACGATGAGATTTTTTCCTCTTTTCATTTTACAGCTAGAAAAAATTTTAGCGTTCGAACAGACATGTATTCTCAGAAAAAAACTATCGCAGTCGGGTAAATTTTTATACATTGGTAATAATTTAAAATTTATCCGATGTTTGACACCGAGACTCAAAAATTAGATCACCATCTTGAAAGTATGATCTCAAATATTACGTATACTCATTTTTTCAAGTTTACATATTTTCTTGGTTCATTTATACATAATCGTCTTCAAGAATATTTATGATCTCAAATATTACTTATACTCATTTTTTTCAAGTTTACATATTTTCTTGATTCATTTATACATAATCGCCTTCAAGAATATTTAAATTTTTAATGTCTCCTTTCTTACTCTTAATTGTTTCATAATTGAATGTATAAATAAACAATAAAAAATCTGAAATTTACAAGTTTAGTTCTCAAATTTACAAGTGCAGTGAAAAAAATGGTTTCAGGATATAAACGTCCTGAAAAGAATTTTCGCTCTTTGCTCACAACGTTCAGCAATTGAAAGTAAATACAATAAAAAAAATTCTAACGCCAGTTCAGCCTGAGCGTAGGCTCCCTGCATGATTATTACTCGGCCATTTCTCACAGAAAACGTGCTGTGCGTCCAAAGTTTTTTTATTGAATGGTCCTTACTAATTGAGAGTTTAACCAAAACATCGTTGACGATTTCCTTAGGAAGCACAAAAAAGGCTGAAAACATCTAAAAAGTTATCGGAAAAGTTGTATTTATAAAACGAAAGTTTCCCGATTACAGCCGACAATCCCTAACCATTTGCATGTTCTAATCTTTTTTAACCATCTCTTCCACTTTACCCGAAGTTGTCTTGAATGAAACAACCAAAAAAATTGAGGCTAGAACCACCATGAAAACTTACACCCTAAAGTTCACAGCCGTCATTTTTTTTCAAAAAGGAGTTTTTCATTGGAATTTGTGCTTAGGTTCAGTTAATTTTGTGCTGAAGAGGCCGTACGGCTTAGTGCGAGACCGTATACAAAGACCAGCCTCATAATTAGATCTTTGGAGAGAAAAACAGTGTGAAATCCGGATGCGAGTTGTCGCGGTGAAAAATGAAGTGATGCGATAAGTCATGGAACCTATTGAACTCCTCCGCAATTGGCGTCTTGCAAAAATCTGGGCGTTTATGTGCTTACGTTCCCGTGAATATTTAGTCAAGACGACCGTAAATGATTCTTGTATAAGAAATTATGGCTTTCATCTCTCAGGTTATCCCCAAAAATTTCGTGAAGCAATGGAATTGTATGAAAAATGGTGTTTAAATAAGCGCCTTAGAGAGGTTGGCATAGCATGCTTGAAGACGCACAAGGTTTTTGTCGTGCAAGTTGAAAAGTGTTACAAATTTAATATGGAGCCCGCCCGCCTTTCCCAGTAAAATTTAAGGACATTTGTGTTTTATTACTCTTCATTAGCAAAAGAAAGAGAGAGAGTAGTGAGTTTATAAGCTGAGTCGGAGCAGATTTCCGATAAAAGTACGCAACAAGGTAAAGGTCTGAGACTATGACGCTCCATTTTCAATGTAAGGAATACAACGTTTGAGTTGAAATAGTTTGTAGAGAAGATTCGCACAGAGGTCGAAGATTATGAAAGGCCGTCAATTGACGACGTCAAGAAATAAACAGAGTGCAAAGACGAAAAACGGAAGGGGGATATTGCAGGTGTAGTTAGTCTTTAAGTAATTCAGAGGTTATGACGGCAGATGCTGGTAAACTGGCTCACCAACGAACCAGATGAAGAGAGGATTTCTAGAGTAAAAGCAGATTCCTATGTTCAACGTAAAGAACAGGTGGAGGCTGAGATTATGAAAAATATGAGATGGTTGATAAAAACCGTCCAATATCCTCAGCAAAGCAAGTGGAAGAGAAGTTGACTTAATGAGGCTCCAGGCGGCTGTTCAATTGTTAACCTATAGAAAAGCACCACCAGAATGTGCTTGAATAGACGATTTAAAACATGAAGTCTTGTTCTGCCATGAAGGCTGCTTGATACCTCTCAACTCTCAAGAAATTTATCCATTCTATTGAGAAATGTTTTTGCTGAAAACCTAGTTAATGTTTTTTTTTAAATCGTATAATAAGAGGAAGGCCAGGCAGGCGCCAATAAGGAGAAGTTCGAAAATATTGAGTCACGGTTTCGAAGTCAAAAATGTTTCTTACGAATGGAAACGTAAACCGTTCGTTCCAAATCTTGATTCATAAAAAAAATATCTTCAAATATTTGTGTAAGCAAATAGGAAAGAAGACATCTACTCGATGAAAGAGAAGCGCCTCTAATATGTAGGTTATTCACTCGATTAACGGAAATCGGAAATATAACGGAAATCGGCCCCTTAAGGTGCATTACTTGTATGCAGATTTAACAACAATCCTAAATCAAAAGTAATATTTTCAGGTTAATAGCGTTCACCTTTTCAGAATGTCAGAATAGCGTTTCGAAGTGTCACAATCGGATCTGAATGAGGAACAAAATGCGTGATGTTATATGCAGATTTATGTATTGAGAACAAGTATTTTTTTTATACTATGTAGTGATATCTAGTAAGAGTATTTTATATAAGCAAATGATTTTCAATAAGAATTTGAGAATTATCTCTTATAACTTATAAGAGCTTTTGTTATTTATTTGTACAGAATGGTTTGTTCACTGCGGGCAAAGGTTGGATACCTCTAAAGCTAGTGTATTCAAACAGAGTTTATATAACTTATATAATATACACATAAGACGACGAATGGAGTTTACGACAGAAAAGTCAATATAAACGGATTTCTGCTAACATTATTGCCTGTTATTCAGGAATCGGAGAGAGAACTGTTGGGTTGAGTCACATAAAGAACGACTTTTCCCACTTTAATGTAATATATTAGTGACTTTCTCACTTGTATTTTGAAAATATAGAGAAAATATGTAAGACGTATTTGAAGGAACATGATTTATCCAAATTTTTAGTTTGTAGTAAATTGGTAAGATGCTTTTTTTGAAACTAATCGCATCGTTATCGTGTTCTCGCTACCTTGTAGTACATCGGTAATTTTTTTTCGGATTCAGAAATTGGAATGGAAGCTGTGATAAAAAACCTCGGATTAATAGTGTTTTGTAATAATAGTGTGAAAACTTTTGTCATCTTGAGTAGTGTGTTTACAAACTATTTCTGGTTTGTGTTTTAGTAAAAGGCGCATTTTTTAAATAATCAAACTTTCTCATTTAAAATTATTCTTGCGAAAGCCTTTTTTAATCAATTGATGTAAACATATGTGTATTATGTTTGTAATAAACCATATTTTCTTCATTTTTTCAGAGAATTTTTGAGAATCAACATGCGTCAATCTCTCCGAACTACTGCTCGACTGCCTTCTCTTGAGAAGTAAGTACTTATGTTGAAACATATGGAACATCATGATTTTGTTTCTTAGGTTTGACAAGTTCGTAGAATCATACAAGTTTCTGAGTTCTCCAGAGAAGCTTCCTCAGAAGGTCGACCGCTGATTAGTTGTAGATCTGCCAACAAACCTCCTACAAAGAAGTTGAAGAGGTCCTCCGAGGTCGAAGAATGCGTCACTGCCGACCAGGTTTTCAGAAACATTCCAGAACTTTTTACTCCAGTTCGCTTTAAGTGTCTCAATATAATAGAGCGTTATTCTCTTCGATGTTTCTATGCTCACATAGCTGCTTCAACCCGAAAAAAATGATTATGCGATTGGCAGACAAAATGAAAATGAGCTTCAAAATTATTTTGAGGTCTCGAAATAAATAATGTTGTTTTTCAGCCGTACCCTCCATCTCTCCGTTCTCTGCCCTCCTGTTTGTTCACGCAGCGGAAAGACGCGAAGCTGCTCGGAGATGTACTCACCATCGTGGACTTCCTGCAGAGCAGTCCACATCTGTGGCCTGAAATGGAATACGTCCCACCGAGCGCTGGTCGGTTAATCTTATTGAAAATAATCTTACTGCGATCCCTCCCGGCCGCATAACTGGGAACGCGCACCCTTAAAACAAATTTTATATAGTGACTGAAAAAACACAGATGCACACCGAAAATGAGAATCAGCCTAAAAACTGACCCGTTGATGGCAACAAAATGTAGTTTTCAAAAGAAAACATTGTTTCACGAGAATTTTCGCTCTGCTGATAAGCAGAGACTCGTGAAGTTGTAAACAGACCTCCGCAAACTTACTGGAGGACCTTTTGACCTCTGTCTCAAAATGTCGAACGGATTTAACCTGCTAGAACCAGCACTTTTTTTCACTTTAGGCCTCCCCTCCCAGACATGGGTCATAATTTTGACTTACTTATATTTACAAAAAGTTATTTTTACATTAAAAAAGTTATTTTTACATTAAAAAAGTTATTTTTACATCAAAAAAGTTATTTTTACATTAAAAAAGTTATTTTTACATTAAAAAAATTATTTTTACATTGAACTTAGGCTTAGGAAAAAGTTTACGCAAACGAGGGCGTACGGCAATACGTTCAAAGCATAAATCGAGCTGAAAAGTTGGGTCGGGTTCGAATCCCTCTACTTGTACTCGTAATTTAGACTAAATTAATCTTGCAGGTGAAATTCTATCTGCACTGGATTCGGGATCGGAGTGGATAAGTGTCATTGAACCGATAGTAGAAGCTCTGGTAAAACACCTGGTTTCCCGCCAGTTTTATCAGGTATTTCTCAGCAAAATTCCTAGAATCAGGCGTTCCTAGAATTCCTAGAACTGAGGCCGGTCTAAGGCAGAAAGAAAAAAAGAGTGAAAAGAGAAGTAGAGAAAAAGTTGAACAGAACGGAAGAAGAAGAGAGTGCCGATCATTCTCGGCTCGAACATGTATGCGCCAACACGGTAACCTTGTAACCCCTGCCTAGAATGCGATTCGAATGAGGAAACGTTGAGCATCTATCTGATTCGAACTATGCGGTAGAGAATTGATGAGCCTCATAATGTGTATGATTAGCTGGGAAGAAGTCTAATGAGAAAAAAAATCATCACATGCTGAGAAAAAATGCTTCTTCTTCTTCTTCTTAGCGTTGTCCCGCGCTGGCCGAGGTCGGAGTAGGGTCCGCTGTACGGCTTCTAGCTCTCCAGAAACATCTGTCCGTTGCGTCTTCCGAGTGGAGTCTTGCAAGGCGCAGGTCTTGGTTGAGCGTATCCATATATCTTGTCTTCGGTTTGCCTGGTACTTCCATGTCAAGGGCGTGTCTTGCGATGTTGGTCGCGTCTCTTCGCATCACGTGTCCATACCATCTAACTCTCCCTTCTCGCATCTTGTCTTGTATTGGGGCAACGCCGAGTCTCCCTCTCACAATCGTGTTACGCACACAATCTAGGCGAGTCAGTCCTAGTGTCCAGAGTAAAATTTTCATCTCATTCGTGTGGATAATGTTCTCGGTTATACGCGTTGTAGGCCAGGTCTCCGTCGAATAGAGAAGCACGGGACGGATTGCTGTTTTTTACATCTTTCCGCGTATGCCAGCTGAGAAAAAATGCTGAGAAAAAATGCAATAGCACAAAATTGAAACACCCAAAAAAACTACAAAAAAGATATTTGTCAACTAGGCGTCTTCGTCGAAAGTCTGGAGTAAGAGTCCTTGAAATATTGAGCTCAGAAAATAGAGGATTCTGGGTATTCCCACTCCCGCAGGGGTTAAATGGAGCCGCCCAATTTGGGTTTACATGTATCCGCCGCTCAAAGTTTGGAGGACAAAAAGGAGAGGGGATGGAGGAAAGGGGTAAGAAAACAGAAGGAGTTTTTTGTCAATAGTGTGTGTACATGTATCCGCCGACGGGACCGATCCGGTCACTATTTAACCCCTGTCAATAGTGTGTGTACATGTATCCGCCGACGGGACAGATCCGGTCACTATTTAACCCCTGTCAATAGTGTGTGTACATGTATCCGCCGACGGGACAGATCCGGTCACTATTTAACCCCTGTCAATAGTGTGTGTACATGTATCCGCCGACGGGACAGATCCGGTCACTATTTAACCCCTGTCAATAGTTTGTGTACATGTATCCGCCGACGGGACCGATCCGGTCACTATTTAACCCCTGTCATTAGTGTGTGTACATGTATCCGCCGACGGGACCGATCCGGTCACTATTTAACCCCTGTCAATAGTGTGTGTACATGAATCCGCCGACGGGACCGATCCGGTCACTATTTAACCCCTGTCAATAGTGTGTGTACATGTATCCGCCGACGGGACCAATCCGGTCACTATTTAACCCCTGTCAATAGTGTGTGTACATGTATCCGCCGACGGGACCGATCCGGTCACTATTTAACTTCTGCTCCCAAGTAAAGTATTGAGAGGCATCAGCCTAAGTATGGGGTAGCGAGGTCTCACAGATTGTAGGAAGATTATTTATTTTCTCTTTCTCATTCGTTTAATCGCTATTTCACTGCTCTATTTCGAAGTAACTAAAAGAGGGACCTTAGTTTGTCGTACTAGGACGTCGTTTGGGAAGGTCTCATGCTGTGGGAGATACCCGTTCGGAGGGAGACTTGGCTGGAGCTGTGGAAGGCGATGCTTGTTTGCGAGAGACAACGAGTCCTTCCCAAGTCTAAACATATCAAAAGCTTCGGGAAGCGCCGTAAAGAGAAACGGACGACTGCAGGATTGGAGAGTGAGGAAAACCAGAGCTTAGACCCGCCGAAACCGGATAACAAGGTAATTTAATGGCTAACCGGGTCTTTCCCCGGTAATGAGTTGAAAAAGGGCGTGACAACACACATGATCACACACAACATGCAATATAAGCGCTGTTCTGGAGATTATAACTTGGTTAACAAGTGAGATTACATATCAGGCTATTGTGTAAGAGACGGACAGCTGTGTCAACAGAAATACAGTGAAGTATAGTTCTGTGCTCCTGTACGGTTTTGAAAAAAATCATGTGAAGGTGCGCCCTTCAAACATTTTTTTCAAAAAAATAACAATAATGGGTCTAATATTCAAAGGGGATTTCACCCACAGCAATTTATAAGTGGTCCAGAGGTGATCCCTGCTACGATACAGAGTTATAAACGCACTGTGACTGCGTACATCATAGAACCCTTTGTGGTGTTATACCCATCCCATAGCCAGGGGTTAAATGGAGCCGCCCAATTTAGGTTTACATCAGTGGTTAAATGGAGCCGCCCAATTTGGGTTTACATGTATCCGCCGCTCAAAGTTTGTATTAAAAAAAGAAGAGGGTATGAAGGAAAAGGGAAGAAAAGAGAGGGAGTTTTTTTTGTCAATAGTGTGTGTACATGTATCCGCCGACGTGACCGAACCGTTCACTATTTAACCCCTGGTTTACATGTATCCGCCGCTCAAAGTTTGGAGGAAAAAAGAAGAGGATATTAAGGAAAAGGGTAAGAAAAGAGAGGGAGTTTTTTTGTCAATAGTGTGTGTACATCAGGATGTTTCTCTGACCCGCACTGCGGGTAAAAACAATCTATGCGCTCTCCAAAAACCCCGAAAAACTTGGAAATCTATGCGCTTGGAAATTTTTTTCTCGGATTTTTCGTTGTGAAAGTCCAAATCATTTGAAAAATTAAACTTTGAACTCTAAAATTTTTAAAAATCTATGCCCTCGAAAAAAGTTCTGCGGGTGCTAAGAAACACCCTGGTGTACATGTATCCGCCGACGTGACCGATCTGGTCACTATTTAACCCCTGCTCATAAATTGTTGCACATCCTATTGAGATATAACTTATACCTGTTTACTGTATGAACCCGTGAAAGTAGTGTACTACTTACTGTGCTAATCTCCTCAAGTAGAATACATGTTCAATGTAAACAATTGATCTTCCAGAGTCTGACGCAGCTGGAATTAGCATATCCAGATTCACTGCACTCACTGCAGCCGAGAGAGCAGTTGGACGTGCTGCTGGAGATGATCAATCGGGTCCTCGAGTCTCGTGCGGAAGAGGAAGAGGCATATGTTAGTTCACACCCTAACAAACGCCACATGCGATCTTTGAGGAAATCAAGAAAAAAACAGCGATCATCGAGTAGAAGTTGGGAAGTGGGGTGGATATGAGCGTGTTTGGGGGGGGGGGGCTAGAATGCTGAATAGCGAACTAAAAGTACTAAAAAAACAGTAATGAGAAAAGCTTATTATGCTAGAGTCATCTGAACGGAGATTTATGAGCTGGAGAGCCGGAAAAAATGCGCATTTTCTAGGAGGCCCGTGATATTCTTTCACTCACAGATGGCCAACAAAGTTCAATAGTTGGGAATAAGATTTTTCTGCACCCGTATCGATTAGATTGTATGATTCTAGTTACTTTAGGTTGTACATTTGTGCTATGTTTACAACTTTTCATCTGTGAGATTTTTGGGGCAGTAAGACATTAAATTTGAAATTCATCGTCGGTACATGCGTTTAGGATTTGTCCTGTAGGGAGAGAATGAAGAAGAAGACTTATAAGACATTCTATCATTTCGGAAGAAGATTCTGGGTTGTTGGAGGGTACGGCTTTCGAATCTCCACCATTCCGTCTGGAAGCGGGGTTTTGTCCTGTCCTTCGAACGAAATTAGGTCAACAGAGATGGATGAAAAATTCGACTGACTAGATCACAGCGAACAAGGAAGAATGGGAGCCAAAACCTGATTCTCTTCAAATGTCACTAAATTTCTGAATGAAAACTCTTGTAGGAGTCTGAGGTTGCGAAAACATCTCTGCGACTGCTGGGACAAGACAGACATGGTCGAAGGTCTGGTTTTGGTTTTTGTTTCATGTCATTCAAAAATCAATTTGAAGATTAGCGGGAATGGGTTTTTTTAAATATACATATAATCAGGTTGTTTATTTCACCCGCACTGCGGGTGAAAGAAACACCCTGATTAAATTTTTTTTTCTTGATAAAAGCGCTGTTCAAAAAGTCCGAAAAACATTAAAATCTATGCACTCGGAAGAAGAAATTTTCAATACTCACTTATGAAAATTCCAAATCTTTTAATTTCTTAAAATCTATACGCTCGAGAAAAATTATGCGGGTGGTAAGAAACACCCTGTATGGGAAAGAATATGCGAATCTTGAGAGCTAGTAATGACCTTAATTCCACAATCGGATGTGGTAGGCATCCTTTAAAACATGCTTAATAATTCTCATGCTGGAGGTTTCATTGGGTCCGATGCCTTCCAGCATCGTCCACAGTCGCAGCACGAGTGGGTGACCTCTCTTCGCAACCTATGTATAATAATCTTTAGACTCGCAGTTATCACATGTTTCATCATGATTAGTACATCGCTTAACCAAACAGTTCTGAAACATTTCAATTTTGTTTGTGTTTTTTTTGGAAGTTTGTTCATTGAATATCAAAGTTGTTTACTTGATTTTTGCATTATCAATATTCTTTTTTCACTTGATTTCGTACTGCACAGGTCAGTTCTACCCAGATTTCTGTCCGTTGGTCGATTGTTAAAATATTTCCAGCTACTTCTTCTCTCCTTCCGAGTCGTGTATCTACATACAGTCACTGGGGAAGTGGGAGTGGATAAAAGATGACTCCGGCGAGAATGAACTCGGTTCGTTGTGGTGACTTGTACATTTCGATTAGATTATGATTGGAAGCTCCATATTAAGAATATGGAGAACGACCGTTATTAAATTAAACGATGAAGTTGTTTTTGTTGTTGCCCCGCTGCGTCGGAGTTGGTAGTAGTAGTTGTTGTTGTTGTTGTTGTCTGGCCCATAGGTCCTGTCGAGGGGAGTCCTTTTGGGATAGGTTGGTGGTGAGGATCCTTTTGAGTCCGGAGAGATTTTATCCTTCTACACTCGCACCGCAGTCGGCGATCCCCTTGACGAGACCCATTCGTTAACCGGAGAAGGGCAAGAGGTTATTTTACTGGCGCCTCGACTCGCCATTGAAAAGTATAGCGGAGTATCGGCTGATGTTTTGTCCGGTGGCATGCCCAGGCCGGTCTGGCATCGCCCTCCTTTGACGAGCTTTACTACCCAGTTTTGGTCCGTTGCGGGATTTCTCCCGCTACCTCCCAGCCCCCCCCCCATTCTTCGTAGTTGTTGTTGTTGCCGGCAAACGTCTCGCGTCGAAGAGAGTTGGCCATGGAGGGCCGCTCTCTCCCTCTCTCTCCTCTCTTTTTATTTTATTTTTTAAATACATCTCTTCTTCTTTCCTTCACAATAGTCTCAGAAATGAGGCTACTTCTTTTGGTTTCATCCAGAGATCTTCCAACGTGAGTCTTGTTGGACGTCTAGCGCATTTGAAGAGATGGGCCACGTCGTGAGGTCCTTTGAGACAGTCTGGGCAGTAGTCAGGTATCGAGTCATCGATCCGGTGTAAGTAGTGGTTGGTGTACCTGCTGTAGCCTGAGCGAAGTTGGCTCAGCGTGCAGCGGGCGTTTCTCGAGAGGTCCACTTCTTCTTCATTTATGTCCGGTGGTGGTCGGCCGCCCAGTATGACTGGACCTTGGATGGTTTCCTTTCCTTCTGAGACCATGTTTGTGTGGACTCGGTTGGCGACGTTTTTCCCGTTGTTCTTTTCTGCTGTTTCCGACAGGGCTCTTTCAACAGTGCTTCTGCATGCGATGTAAAGATCAGCTTTCATGTTGCGTGGTGGGGGTCCTTGGAGAAATAATCCGTGATGGAAGTGAGTTTGGCTCAAGGTCCTTGCCAAGTATTGGGCTGATAGCATGTGAAGGTGCGATTTCGATCTCATAACTTTAGCTTCAGCATGTATGTGGTCGACGCTGGCCATTTGATGGTTTCCTGTTACGATACGCAGGCCATTGTTCTGTCCTCTTTGAATTTTGGTATGTGATGAGGAGGAGAGAAAGCTGGCCCAGGCTGGAGCTGCGTAGCTGTATATGGATTGGTAAATGGCTTTGTACGTGAGACGGAGTGTCTCCTTTTGGTTGCCCCATGTACTGCCGGCTAGCGCCTTCAGTACATTGTTACGTTGCGACATTCGGCCTGCTATGTCTTTCGCATGATGACTGAATGTGAACATAGAATCATATGTAACTCCAAGGATTTTGGCGGTATTCACGGTGTGTACGCTCTGACCTCCGATCGAGACATCTAGGATAGTCTTGTACTCTTTGCTGTAAGGTGTGAAGAGTAGAAGCTGGCTTTTGGCAGGAGAAATAGATAGTCCACGATCGTGGATGAACTTTTCGATGTGTGGGAGACCGGATCGTATGTGTAGCGAGGCAGTGGAAATGCTCGGATCTGACGCCCATAGCGTTATATCATCAGCATAAGAGACGATTTTGATGTTTGGATCGTTGTTCGGAAGATCGCTTAGATATAAATTGAAAAGAAGCGGTGAGAGTGCGCTGCCTTGAGGGACTCCGCTTCTGATCAGGGATGAGCTTGAGAGGACGTCGCGAAAGGATGTACGGCTCGTTCGTCCTCTGAGGTACGATGCTAGCCATTTCTTTGCGAAGTTTGGGGCGTCGGTTTGTAGGACGAGATCTATGAGTACCGCTATGTCTATGCTGTCGAAGGCCTTTGACATGTCGATTGCCAACATCACTGTACGTTTAGCTGGTCTCTTCGCGTTAAAGCCTGCAGCTACGTCTTTTGAAAGAGTGAGGAGGGCAGAGGTGGTGGATCTTCCTGTGGTGAATCCATGCTGGTGCTCAGCTACTCTTACGTACGGCTTGAGTTCTTCCAACAGAAGTCGTTCTATGATTTTCGCCATCGGTGAGAGTAAGGAGATCGGTCGGTATCCTGGTCCATCCGTTGCCTCTTTTCCTGCTTTCAGGAGTGGGAGAGTGACTGAAGATTTCCAAATCATGGGAATTCTGCCAGAGCTGAGGGAGTCGTTGATGAGCTTTGTGAGGGCGGCTATACCTCTGTTCCCGAGATAATGGAAGAGTATTGGAGCGAGTCCGTCCGGTCCGAGGGCTGTTGATTTCTTTGTCTTCTTAATAGCTGATTTCACTGCGGCCTCTGAGTACTCAACAAAATCTTTAGCGTGTATGTTGTGAACTTTCTTCATGGTTTTCCGATTTTCCTTTTTTGTTTTGTAGTCGACTGGGCGTGTGAAGCGTTTGTTGAACTGGTTCGCGATTTCGAAGGATGATGTGAGGGGTCCTTTCCCGAAGTCGATGGCGCAGTTTGGTGGGGGACGTCCTTTATCATTCAACATCTTGATCGTTTTCCACAGTTTCTTGCTGTCTAGTTTGGGATCAAAGGTCTCCATGAAGTTTCTCCAGATGTCCCTTTTGTTTCTGTCCGTGGCTCGTCTGATGTTCATGTTGAGAGTGCTGATGTCTTGGCTTGATGGGTCTGATTCTCGTAAAGCGTCTCGTTTGGTCATCCAATCTCGGATTTCTGGTGTTAAGGCAACGTTTCTCTTCTTGATGCGACCGCGTGGGATTGAGCTGGCGGCTGCAGATAACAGGATCTTCCGGAAGAAGGGCTCAGCTTGGGCGGCGGGGAGGTCGGGAAGAGGTGTCGTGGATAACTTTTCTTCGACGAGCTGTTCAAAGATTTTCCAGTTCGCTTTTCCGAAGTTGGTGAAGGAGACTTTCCTGTGCGTGCGGATGTAGTTGGAACCCTCAAGAACGATTACGATGGGTAGATGGTCGGAGCTTCCAGATGGTATTGTTTTCCATGAGACTTGAGAAAGTAAGTCCAGCGAACAAATGGAGATGTCTGGAGAAGATGGTCTTCCGTTGACTGGTACTCTGGTAGGCGTGTCAAGGTTTACTGCGGCGTGTTCTGAAGCATCGATCGTTTCTGCGATGTGAGAGCCTCTGCTGTCTGAAGATTTGGAGAACCATGCGGCATCATGAGCGTTAAGATCACCGAGTATGATGGATTTCTCGCGATTGTGTAAGAACGGAGTGAGGTCGGGCGTGTAACCAGTGGTGCAAGAGCTCGTCGGTGGTATGTATATGTTGGTAACATCGAGCGACTTCTTATCGGCATCGAATATGCGGACGGTGAGAGATTCCAAATGTGTGTCGGTCGGAGAGGGCATTACAGTGTAGGACAGCGATTCGCTGATTCCGGTAATAAGACCGCCTCCGGAGTTCTTCTCACGATCTTTTCTTACGATAGTGTATCCAGGAATTTGTGGACATTTGGAACGGTTCGTTAGCTTAGTTTCTTGGATGAGAAATAGATCGACTTTCATACGAGTGACGAGTTCATGGAGTTCCGTCGTTTTGCCAGAGAAGCCATTGCAGTTGTATTGCAAAATCTTGAGGTTCCTGCTGTTGGACGTGGGGTCAGAGGAGAGAGTTTGCCTGGTGTTCGTGGTCGTCAGCGGAGTCGTTGATGTTATGCATGACGGGCAGCGGTATTCGACTTGGATGTATTCTTTGAGTGAGGAGAGGCCACTGCATGTCGATTTAGTGTGGACCCACTCTGAGCAGTGGGAGCACTGGATGCAGTTAGTATTCGCCTTTCTCTTGCATGTAGTGCACAGCCACTTCCTTGGTCCTGGGTTACTCTCGATGTCTCCGGCCAATAGGAGAAGTAGTTGGGACAGGCCAGCCGGATCGGACTGTCCCTCAGGCGAAAAAAGAACGAAGACGGAGGTGTAGTGAAGAGATGAGAGAGAGAGAGAGAGAGACAGAGAGGCTCTCTTGTAGTTTCTTCGGAGCGTGATGCTTCCGGAGAAGGTTGTTGATGTCCTTTGCAGTCTGTAGACTGTCGTGCTGCACCGCGTGAAGGCGGACATCGTTGTAACATTCTTCGTAGGGAGGCGTCCCTCTATCCGCCACCTGAGGTCGCGCTCGATTCTGGACTGGATAATCCGGCTCCATCCGTTACAGGCTCTTAAGGCTGTAGAGTCACGAATGGCCACTGTTGCCAGTGTGTTTCGAGAGTAGTAGTAGTATGTGTTAATGGCTCCAAATTATTGAAAACTGAGCAGATCCAGCTGGGACGCAACTTTGGCAGGGTCCGTCCAGAGCTCCTCTGGCTTCAGTGGTGGTGTGGTACGATTCGGGCAAGAGAGAAAGTGACGAAAGTCTTGTGGACTATAGCCGCATTTCGGGCATCGATCAGGAGTCGAGGGGTCGATGCGAATTTTGTAGCTAGCTAGTAGACTACGAAATCCGGATTGTAGTTGAGCCAAGTGAGTTCGTATTTTCCTCGGTAGGTTCTCTTCGGTCTTGCTGATAGGAGGCGGTCTTTCTCCAAGCACCACGTTGTCCTTGTAGCCAGTGATGCATCGGTCAACCGTGGTTTTGTGCAGCTCTTGTTGATTCATCTTCGGAGTAGGGACTGATGGCAGCTGTGCGATTGCTTCTGCGACCGTTCAGGAGCTGAAGGAGTGTAGAGTTGCTTTCATTGCATGAGGCCGGACAAGTAGGTCGGCGAGAGAGTGACAGGGGTTCGATGGGGCGTGAGATGCAGCAAGATATTGATATGCCAGGAGCTCCGAATGAGGACGCACTTGAAAGACTCCTGTCTCCTGATGCAGGTGCTCGAAGACATACGATGGCAACCGGTGGTTGTTCTGAGTGCCTCGTTCTGTACAACTTGGAGATTCTTGAAGCCCGTCTCTGATAGTTGCGGGGCCCATATCGGTGCTGCGTAGTTAATCACCGATTTGCCTATGGCCTTGTATGTGGTCGTCAGTGTCTCTTTCTGTTGGCCCCAGCTTGTGCCTGATAGATCCCGCAGGATGTTGTTGCGTTCGCGTACTTTGCCTGCTGCCTTATTCGCATGTTCGGCAAATGTGAACATGGTGTCAAACGTAACACCTATAATCTTTTGCCGCCTATCTAGCGGTAAGAGGGCGTTGTTGATGTACACAGCCGGGTGCAGCCGTACCTGATGCGTATCTGGCGTGAAAATCGTGACCGTCGATTTTGCGGTAGAGATGATGAGTGAGCGCTCTTCCAGAAAAGAGGCCAGATGAGGCAGGTGGGCGTTCAGGCGAGTAACAAGCTCGTCCACGTTATGGCCAGTTGCGGTGACAGTGATATCGTCGGCGTAGCTGATCAACTTGATGGCAGCAGGTGGAGTAGGTATATCGCTCATGTTAGTGTTGAAGAGCGCAGGCGATATGACCGAGCCTTGAGGTACTCCTGCCCTGATAACACGAGATTTGGAAAGGACGCCTCGAACCAGAGTTTTCGCTTGGCGGCCTCGCTAGTAGCAAGAGAGCCATCTGGTCAGGGAGGGAGGCGCTGAAGATGAGTTGATAAGACTGATCAGCTTGTTGTGGTTGACGGTATCGAAGGCCTTTGCCGGATCAAGGGCAACAGCGACCGTCCTGCTGGGTGGTTTACGCTGGTTGAAGCCGGTGGCAATCTCGGTCGATAAGTTGAGAAGCGCCGATACGGTTGATCTCATAGGGCGGAAACCATGCGGTGATCTGCAGGTGGAAGGTGCTTGCAGATGGCGGGTAGCAGTAGAGCCTCTAGAATTTTGACCAAAGGGCATAGTAAGGAAATGGGTCTGTGTGAAGCTGCCGAATTCGGATCCTTTCCAGGTTTGAGCAGAGGAATTCACCGACGATTTCCAAATGTCCGGTATGCAGTTTGACAGCGATAGGTTGAATAGGTGGATGAGAAAGCGGAGGCCGGATTGTCCGAGGTGTTTGAGGTGCACCATTGTGTTGCCGTCTGGTCCGGCTGTTCTGCTGTTCTTGGCGCGTCGAATGGCGTTCTCGAGCTGCCAGTCAAGACTTTGTCATCGAACTCTATCGCACAGTTAGGAGAAGGCTTGCCACGATCGTCAAGTGCTTTTACAGTCTGCCAAAGTTTACGAACATTGGTCGTGCGGTCGAACAATTCGACTAGTTTCTTCCAGCATTCCCTTTTTGCCTTGCAGATGATCTGAGAGATTTCGTAGCTGATATCTGCCAGCGAGGGGTCATGAGGGTCGCCTGCGCGTAGCTCGTCTCGTTTTCGCATCAAATTCTGAGCTTCAGCAGGAAGACAGGGGATGTGCTGTTTGAGACGGCCAGAGGGAATGGAATGTTTTGACGCCGTGTTGTCTGAGAAGTCCATTGCAGTTGGTTCGGTCGCAGATCCACTTCAGGTATGAAGAGCACTGGACAGAGGCAAACTGAGCCGATTTGCCGCACACTGGGCAAGGCCATCGCGGTCCAGGGTTCCGCTCAATGCCAGCACGAATTAGTTGAAGACGGAGCAGCGCGGCCGGCATGCACCGCTCCGTAGCCAAAAACACGTATTCCTCGCAGTAGGGAGGAGGTGGATGCATTTGGCAGTGACGTGGGTCGCTGTTGGTTCCACGGCGTAAACGCGGCATCCATAGAACCAAAAATCAAGGTCGCCCATTGCGATGAAGTCCCACGGCATGTCGAAGGGACTCTAATTCGTGCTTCCGGGAGTATCTGTTCATTTTTCAAGAGTAAATCCTCGAATTACAATCATTTATTTCTCCATGAAACATTTTTTTTATCATCTACTGGCGGGTCTCTTAATTTTTTTTCTGTCGCTTTGGCGGAAATCTGCATCTTTTTGGGAGAGCTAGACATATATATATATATATATATATATATATATATATATATATATATATATATATATATATATATATATATATATATATATATAGATATATATATATAATCCCCTGGTTTAGGGATGCAGGAATGAGGAAACTTGGGAAAAGGGAACAAAAAAGCCGTTATAGCGTTATCATACGTAATTTTCGTTTAGTCATTAAAAGCACTTGGCATTAGGAATCTCGATAGAACTCTAGGTGTTTCAATTTCATGCATTTTGATCTAAAATTAAGCAACCGATTAATGAAGGAAAATGAGTTCTCTCTCTTACAAAACACATGTGTTGTATTTTAACATGGAACGATGCAAGTCATTCGCGAACCATCGTGAAATCTTTCGAGAGAGAATAGTAACGAATGTCAAAAATGACATACTTTTTTCTTGCGTGGTTTCGCAAATGTCTTCTGGACAAAATTTGTCGAAATTATTTTTTTTTCAAAGGAGAAAGGATGTTTGTTTGCAGTGTTTACGCCTGATCCAGAAGAGTGGTTCGCGATAGAAACCGCAGAAGCCTTCAGTGTGGCTTGTGATGTATTTGCCAGAGGATCCTGGTCTGAGAAGAGCTTGGCAAAGAACATGGAAGAAGTGAGAGGAGCGATGAAAGAAAGACATTCGACAAGAAGAGTACCAGGCACAAGTTAGCATTTTTCGAGGAGTTATAGTTCGGGAGAGTTTTCAACTAATCATATATACACCATCTATGTCCACGGCAAACATATCTCTCTGTACGACCCACTCCGGAGTTCTCGTTAGGGTGTTTCATTGTTCTCGTTAGGGTGTTTCTTTGTTCTCGTTAGGGTGTTTCTTGTTCTCGTTAGGGTGTTTTCTTTGTTCTCGTTTAGGGTGTTTCTTTGTTCTCGTTAGAGTGTTTCTTTGTTCTCGTTAGAGTGTTTCTTTGTTCTCGTTAGGGTGTTTCTTTGTTCTCGTTAGGGTGTTTCTTTGTTCTCGTTAGGGTGTTTCTTTGTTCTCGTTAGGGTGTTTCTTTGTTCTCGTTAGGGTGTTTCTTTGTTCTCGTTAGGGTGTTTCTTTGTTCTCGTTAGGGTGTTTCTTTGTTCTCGTTAGGGTGTTTTCTTTGTTCTCGTTAGGGTGCTTTCTTTGTTCTCGTTAGGGTGTTTCTTTGTTCTCGTTAGGGTGTTTCTTTGTTCTCGTTAGGGTGTTTCTTTGTTCTCGTTAGGGTGTTTCTTTGTTCTCGTTAGGGTGTTTTCTCACTGAGAGTAAAAAATCTATGAGCTTTCCAAAACCTCGAAAAGCATTAAAATCTATGCGCTTGGAAAAAATTTTTCGTAGGGAAAGTTCGAATGATCGGGAAATTCAATGTAAACTCTGAAATTTAAAAAAAAGCGCTCGAAAAAGGTTCATGTGGTAGCTAAGAAACACCCCCTCGTTCTCGTGCGTGAGGACCAGGTTGCTGCTGAATAATTGTAGAATGATCATATAGTCACCATCGTAAAATGTTCAGAATCAAACATATAAATCATTATGCTCCCTCAATTCAGTGTGACTATACTCCATGATTTTAGGAATCCCGTTAGTTTTAACATGAGATCAGATAGGAGATAAGTCACCGCAGAAGATGACAGTCAACAATAGTTGAACGTTTCAAGAGAGAAGAGAGTGAGAGAGAGAAAACCACGAGAAAAGGAGAGCGCACAATGAAGCCCGAACATTGAGGGTGGGGGGGGGGCTTTTGTTCTCATTGAGGGTGGGGGGGGGGGGGCTTTTGTTCTCTCTTCTTAGTCCGCCTCCTCTTATGATCGGGGTTTTCTGTGGTCTCTGGCGTTTGGTATGAAACAACTTGATAAGTTTTGTTTT